>JALPQI010002144.1:0-98536 GCA_025490895.1 Thaumatotibia leucotreta | reverse complement strand
ATATTTTTCCAACCCGCAAATCAAAAGTTAGAAGGTTGAGGGGACATTTTTTTAAATCTGGGCGAATGTGTTACCTTCTAAAATATTGACTTAAAAAAATTCTTTTGAGACCTTTATTCTTTAAAATAATTATTCAACGATATCAATAGTATGGACACTACCTACTGATGTACTGTTACCGGTAACCAACCAAAAACTTTATGGTGAATATTCCCAAATGGTAAGTTTCCCTATGATGGTCTCTACATTGGGAATTTTCCGTGAACGGCCCATCTCTATCACTACCCCACAATCCTATAGCCTCGTAAGGCTCATGTTCTTACCCGTAGTACTTATTCACATCGAACAAATTTAAATGCTATTAAATTAGAACAGAGTTGCATTTGTTTTGTCTTGTAAAAATTTCGAATAACCTGAAATCAACTTTATTGCCTGCTGAGCACGTACAAATTGCAATGACAAATTTTGGAAGGGCCTTAGGAGGATAGATGATTTAGGGTTCAAATATGAGTGATAATCGCTTTCTCTTGTGCCTTGCATGACACTCTGTCGTGCCGTAATACTATTTTTACGACGTCATTGTAGTACCGGCCTACTGCACGTTGCACAAACATGCAACGTGCGCTTATGTGCATTGTAAACAAACTCACCGTTAGGTGTCGGTAGTTATCGGTTAGAAAGTAAAGGTCGGCCGGTCCAAACATATCTCAGAAGACAATCGGGTTTTAAAGTTTTGTCTAAAATGTTTGTTACCAAACTAAGAAAGTAGGAAATCTTACTATGGTGCTATTATTGGTCAAGGTACATATTATATTCAATGACAGTTTGTTTGTTAATAATTAGATACTTAGAAGCTTAGAGCTTAGCTTCCTTTAGTGTCCTTACTTATACAATTTTTAAGATATTATTATTTACAATTACAGCAAGTAAAGAATTGTATGATATTTTTTAGAATGAATACTTAATTCTAGTACTTAATAATAACCTTACAAACAAAACGCAAGTCATTATAAAACCATCTGTATTTCCCCACATTGTAACTCCCCATTACAATCTGTTTTGGACGTCCGCATAGTAGCGGTCTACTGCATAGTCTACACATTATTAAGCAACGTATATTTATGTTTCCATTGTTGACAAATTTACCGCTAGGTGTCATCGGTAACTAGCTTCAATTGAGGTTAAACTCGTGAAACTTAAATTGTAATGTTTGTAACGTACACAAAAAATATGGCCTTCAAAGTACTGAAAATTGGCCAAACGTTCCAATTTCTGAGAAGAGATTTGTTCAAAAAAAATGATAATTAATTACTGGCTTCGTTAAATACGTGTTCGAAATAAAGCTCGTATCTCAGTTTTGATTCAATACTCACATAAGAGGTTTCTAGGAGTACTAAGAGGTAGGTACAGTTTTCATAGTTACTTTCTAGTTAGCAGACGAATTGAGAAAATGTTCTATAAAAATCGTACAATTGGCAGCTTAAGCATGTTAACCGTCAATTTTGCCCCTAAAATACAAAATCAAGGTCCTAAATCTTCCCCTCCACACGTGGTCCCATTAATTGGTGTTTATAACCCGCTAATTTGCCATTAAGGCTTGGCAACCGGCCAGCCACCCCTGTGTTTTATTGCCAGAAGTTTCCAAACAAATATGCTTTGGAACAAACTGTAGTGCCACTAAGAAATAGGCAGTTCTGACCAATTTCTAAAAGGTTGTTTTAACGGCGTAAATAATGAATGTGCCACTTTTTGGATACCTAATACTGTAGCTTTTGGAAGCCTTGGCTACGAAAGTTTTTGAATTAGAATTTAGTAGTAGGCTATGCTTATGACATCAAATTGACTATTTATAGGTTCCATGGCTCTCTTTTTCCTTTTCACGGAAGACCAGCTATCCTGGCATAAACCTGTGTGAAGAACCTTTTTAGCGACGCTTTAAAATTATTTAAATTGTATGCTTTAGTTTGTACTTATGCTTGAGTTTTAAGCGCCCTTAATATTAAATTTTCTTTAGTCTTTCTTTCTTAACACAGCATATCCTCTTCGAGCACTCGTGAGCTTATTCACTAGCAGGAACGCTATAGTATGAGTAGAATCTCGTGTTATTGGGTTATATTTATCCACTCTGACTCTGCTCCAGAAATTTGCTAGTTGTTGTTGTTGTAGGTATCATTACCAGACAAGCTTCATGACATATAAAATCCTCCGAAACCAAAAAAAAAGTTTTATTTTAGGTATGAGCTTCGTAATTTAATACTTGAGGAAAAGGTATGACAAAAAAACCAGTAAATTCCAGTGACTTTAGCTTTAAATTTGAGCACATTCTATTTAACACAATATACATTTTCCAGGATATCAATCAACGTCTCTAGTGCTTAAAAACATTACTTTGCAGTCTTTTTAGATCACGCAAACCTCCATTTTATACCTTTTTTCCATCATTAGCTTTGTCGTTACATTTTTCATAGCCCCTATTTTCTAATATCCTTTATAAATTAATTTCGCCGGACCCTGAAAAGCCTCTTTGTTAATTATTTCAACACTTATAAAGCCTTAACGAAGTGGGAAATTAAGACGTTCGTTAAAATTTATGATAAAATATTTTTTGTAAGCAACTTGTTAATGATAATTCCAAAAGATGGTAAAATCACCAGAATCATTAGGAATTTATAGGCATAATCTTTTTCGTTTAGCTATGTCCAGGTAGGTTGCGTAAAAGAGATCACTCTTTAGAGTTAAGATCGCGTATTCTTAAAACTGACACTTTATAAAATACTTTCAAGAAAACCGAACCAAAAACTACTACATACCTATCATAACATACTCTACTTGCTACTGCCTAGACAGTAAAATTAACCAGTAAGTTGTGAATTGATAGTGTGGAAAATAAAAAAGAATTTGAGACCTTGAAATAGAGATATCCGGCGGTTACTTGCTCGGCCGCTATGAAATGAATTCTGACATACATTGCGCGTCAATAAGTAACATTTTTGACAGATGATGTGTTGAACTGACAGCTGTCGATTGCCTTTATATGGTATGATTACTGTATCCTTCTACAAATGTCCTATCCAAAGCACATTAAGCCTCAATAAATTTTTCAACTCTAAGTCGTTAAGTTTGCCTTTTGTACCATATTTTTTTTTCGTTTGTGCAATAAAGATTAAATAAATAAATTATGTAGGCTGAGTAAAGGATACTTATATTATGTAATTACATATGGTTGTTTCCTTAAAAACAGTGCCCGTCTACCATGAAATGGATGTGTCTCCCTGAAGGAGAGAATTCTTCGGGGCAAGTGGTAAATTAATTTCGTGCCCCGCCCCTTGGGGGACTTGGCTTGTTTTTCCGTGATTACGTTGTGTTTATTTTCTTGTGATAATACAATACGCGTATATGTAGTTTGTATAGTCTGCTAGGCAAGAATTTGGCCAGTACCTATCATATACTAGGTTTTTTAATGTACACTATTTTTTCCTAATCAGAATTCCATACTTGACCGCCTCCGTAGCTCATTCGGTGACTTTGCCTACAAAGCTGGAACGTCCG
This sequence comes from Thaumatotibia leucotreta, assembly GCA_025490895.1. NCBI lineage: Eukaryota > Metazoa > Arthropoda > Insecta > Lepidoptera > Tortricidae > Thaumatotibia > Thaumatotibia leucotreta. The sequence continues at coordinate 94,987 of JALPQI010002144.1, read as the reverse complement.
GGTTTGACTCCCGGTGAGGGCATATATCGTCTATATATATATCGTCACCTAGGACCCACAACACAAGCCTTAATTGATCTGTGTGGGACTTCGTTGATTTGTGTAAGATTGCCCCTTGATATTTTTTTTTATTATGCTGAATGAACGGGCCCTTGAAACGGAACACCACAATTTTTGTTACACTCATACATTACGACCTTGGCCTAACCAGCGCGCTCGCATCGCTAATCGGCCGCTAATTCCGCGAAGGCACTTAACACCCCCGTGTACGAGTAGTGGTCGGGCTGGGCAAGCCAGAACAGTTTGCGGTTTACGGACAATCATTTAGCATATTATATGATAATTCAGATTACTGTAGCCCTGCCGCGAACTTTAACGAAGGTTAACTGGAAGAGATCCCTTACAGGGATAAGTTCGCCTTTGTACCTGTTAATATGTTTATTTTTACCTATGTTTTGTGTACAATAAAGAATTTACATACATACATACTTTTTGTTAACTTTTAAGGATCCGTAGCAAACAAGGAACCCTTAATCATAATAATATTGTCGCCATGTCTGTCAGTCTGTCTGTCTGTCCACAGCATAGCTCAGTGGCCGCTCAGTTTAGTTGTACTAGAAATCTGCAATTCGGTATAGATATACATATTGGGTAGGCCCCCCACAAGGTGGACTGATGACCTGGTGAAGGTCGCAGGAGTCTGCTGAATGCGGGTGGCACGGGACCGGTCATTGTGGCAATCTTTGGGGGAGGCCTATGTTCAGCAGTGGACGTCTTTCGGCTGACATGATGATGATGATGCATATTAATCCCGACGACAAAGTGGCAGATAAAATATAGTTTTTTTTTGGTACATTCCCTACTGGTAAAATACGGATGTTTTTTTTTATTTCGCTGTAATCGTATAGTGTGGGGTTATCTTTGATTTGAATAGGTCTCTTAAAAATAACAACAGTAAAAAAGATGTTTTTTTCTAAAGTCAATATTTTCAAATACGTATAGACCGCTCCAGAATAATAAAAAAATGTGTCCACGCCCTCTAATTATTGATCCGTGGGTGGAATAAGTATGAAAAAAATCGTGACTAATAGCTTGTAGAATATTTTAAAATCGACCCAGCCGTTTTTGGATAACTACGGAACCTTACACTGATCATGGTACCACATGTCCTGGCCAGTTTTAAAATGAACATAACACAGAATTGTGAACAACACTACCTATAAAATCAATTTGAATAATCCGAAAACTATCATTATACAGCAGTACCAAGTTTATAAAAAAAACACAAAAGACGCCGGCACTTCGACATAAACATTGTGATCTATGGCCGCGGACTACATAATGGATGATCTTGTACGACAAAGAAGCTAAGAATGGATCTGTTTATGACCTTTACTTGTCGTTTAATGTCGTTAAGAAGTATCTATAAAACTTAACTTCTTATACGGGCTGTTTTTTAGTGGAATCTGCATTTTTTTGTATTTTGAATGCTTTACTACATAAAAAGCATTGTATTGAAAAACTAACTAAATAAATAAATATCTTAGGACATCTTACACAAATCAACCTAGTCCCACGATAAGCTCAATTAAGGCTTGTGATGTGGGTACCAGGCGACGATATATATAATAGATATATACATATAGATACTTAAATACATAGACAGCCATGACCAACGAACAAATATTTGTGATAAATAAATACACAAATAATGTCCTCGCCGGGATTCGAACCCGGAACCTCCAGCTTCGTAGGCGGGATCACTACCAACTAGGCTACGGAGGCTGTCAACTGTTGCAAAAATTTCGCTTTCAACTTTTATTTACATACTTATGCTAGGTAAGGAATTATTGTATCCATTTGATATCTGTCAATTAAGAAAGATAAGGCTACGACAACATAGTAACCGGTAAAAAATGGTTTAAATAAGACATTTTCTCTTAAAATAGACAGAATCCGGCAAACTACATACGACATTTTTAACTTAAGGTCAGAAACCCGCTGTTAAAAAATGTTTCCCTTTCCTCATACGCACATTGTATTAATGTGACGCGAATGAGATTAATTACTAATATTGTATAAATATTCATGATTCGAGATTGAGGAATCATCTTGATCTCGAGTCATTAATACTTTTCCCGGATCAATTTAACATTTTTTGATAATGATTCACTTAACATTGGTTGTTATTAGTCACTCCGCTTTGATGGTTTTTTTATGGTATTGGCCTCTTTTCCAGAATCCTTCATCATCATCATCTCAGTCATAAGATGTCCACTGCTGAACATAGGCCTCCTCTCTGAACCTCCACATGTACCGGTTAGATGCGACCTGCATCCAGCGTGTCTCAGCGACCTTCATAAGTTCGTCTGTCCATCTTGTGGATGGACGTCCTATGCTGCGTTTGCCTATCCTTACCATGAGAGAAATACAATACGTGAGAATTACGACGCACGATTATTTGAGAATTCATTTACTCAAATTGATGTAGGGTATCGCATTAATTACATTGATCATATTAATATATTGTTTTCGGTTTGCACTATACAAGGTCCCCAGGGAAAAATTTTAACCGCATATTCTTGAGAAAAGGACCAAGTTAATGTTATGAGTTTTGGTCAAATCTGCAATATTTTTTTTGCACGGACAAAGCCGCGGTATAAAACACTGCCCATCGCACTTAAATCGGTCATGTCAAACACGTGATTATTGCGGGAAAATATAAAAATGTATTGAATAGATTATTATTCTAATCTATTCACTACATTTTTAAGCGTGCGCAAAGTTTACTTTTCCGCACTAGTTAGGAAAAATATTAAACTTCTTATTACGTAGTATTTTGTATGTACCTACGTAATTCGTATAACTGTCCGAATCGACCATAAAACCAAAACAGCCGTGGCGCAAATACGATTGTTCCACGTCACAAACAATTCGGAATGTATGTCACTGCGATTAGCAACAAACGACCGTTTACTGCAAACAAAGTGCGTAGGCGCAGAGACTATTCACAATACATTTTGGACCGCAGATAAGGCCTAGGGTACTCCTGAAGAGGATCCTCTTACTGGCTTGAAATGTTCCGAGCAATCATCGGTTCGCTAAATAACCTCAAAGGCACCGTATATATATATGGGTGAATTATCTTTTTTTGGTCTTTTATTACGATGGTTATGGTCGCTTGAATTAAGGTCAATGCGGGTAAGATCGTCTATTAGGAAATTCCGTCTACTAAGTGATTTCCGACCCTAATTGAAAAGACGCATATTATTATGACGGACTTTCCTTCAAAATAAAATATGCTGGACTTAGCCGAACTGACCTTATAAAAAAAATGTTAAGTACTTAAATTATGGGTATGGCTATGGCTGTCTGTGTTTAAGAAATTGAAGGTTAGGTAGGATAGGCATTAGATTGTACCTGCCATTAATAACTTACGAAGATACAGATCTTGGGATTGGCATACCTGTAAACAAAAGAAAACATAATTTGCATTAATGAATTTCTGACCTAGGCATGTGAAATGACAAAATCTTGGAAATATGAATGGAGTATATCCACAAGGCTATGACACAAGTTACCAATTCCATTGTGTATCTTTAAATTAATGAATCAAAGATACGAGTAAAATAAAAGTTTTTAAGCTATCATGCTGATTAACTAGTATATCGGGTGCTCAATAATTTCATTTTGGACTTTCCCAATAGGAAATCAGTATTTTAAAAATTGTTTCAGAACTTATCCAGCTTTAAGAAAGGGCCAACTTTCACTGGTTAAATACTACATGCGTATTGCAAATAGCCAAATAACACTTTGGTAGCTTTATAGACAAATCAATTTGACATTAAAGTCATTAAAGTCCGAGTAAGGCCATTCCATAAAAGGTACAAAAGCAGATTGGCAGAAATGACCATAGATGCAGTTTATGTGACAATTACTGGCACAAATGCCGCTGTTTAGTAGATTGTGACACTAAAATTGAATAAATGACAGTATACTTTAGTTTGTCATCCTCCGTAACCTAGTTGGTAGTGACCCTGCCTACGAAGCAGGAGGTTCCGGGTTCAAATCCCGGCGAGGGCATTCTTTGTGTATTTATTTATCACAAATATATGTTTTTTTATTTATTTATTTTTATCAAAACACAATTAGTTAGCCTAGTTGTACCCACATCACAAGCCTTAATTGAGCTTACCGTGGGACTAGGTCGATTTGTGTAAGATGTCCCAAGATATTTATTTATTTATTTATACTGGTCTGTTACAAGGTGGACCGATGACCTGGTGAAGGTCACAGGAGTCCGCTGGATGCGGGTGGCGCAGGACCGGTCTGTGTGGCAATCTTTGGGGGAGGCCTATGTTCAGCAGTGGACGTCTTTCGGCTGATATGATGATGATGATGACTGGTCTGTTTTTTAAGTCTGCTTGTTAAGAAACAATTATTTGTGATAAATAAATACACAAACAGTGCTCTCGCCGGGATTCGAACCAGGAACTTCCAGCTTCGTTGGCAGGGTCACTACCATCTTAGCTACTGAGGTTGACTCAATACTAAACTGACTGAATAATGTGTATTTCTGATGATAATGCTCATTATTATGATCATTGACATTATGGAGCTGGTCTGATGAAGGTGGCCACAGGAATTAAGTGAAAAAAGGTATCAAATTTTCTTTCGTTAGACGATAAAAGATAATACAAAAAACCGGCCAAGAGCATGTCGGGCCATGCGTAGCGTAGGGTTCCGTTGTTATTCAAAAAACTCTAAACAGATTATTTGTGTTCGGAATAGTTTTATTTTAATGATTCTATCTATGCTTATCTATCCCTCTTTTATTCACATAGTTGGTAAAAGAGCCGTGAGCCGTGTGCTGACGGCAATAAGATTACATTTGTCACCACCCCAACTCCTCCTTCGGGTGTCGTAAGAGTCGACTAAGGGATTGAAGTGTCACTGACCATTATTTGATAAAAGATTGATGATGGGCAGTAGCGTCATCATAGTGGACACATTACTGCGATCGCCAATCCGCTTGCCCAGCGTGGCGATTATGGGTATTTTACTCATAATGCGTTTATACGTATAGTTAATAGGAGAGGCCTACGTCCAGCAGTGGACTATCATAGGCTGATAATGATGATGATGATGATGGTAAAAAATGGAAAATCTATCTCGCGGCGACATACTGACATACTAATCATGCTTACGTATTGTTGGCGACTGTACCGAATCTCGTAAAGGAGTACTACGCGGAAGTGAGCGTCGTGACCAATGATTCGCGGAACGTTTATGAATGACCAAGCTACTATGAGTAACTCATGCTACGTTCGTATTAAGGTGCATTCAGACCAAGCAAACATTCGCTATTCTAACCTCCCACTCTACGAAATTCGATCGTTACGCAAACCGTGATTGGTTGATTTCGTAGAGCGGGGGATAGAACAGCGAATGCTCTTTCTGAACGCACCTTTAAACAGGCAGACTTTTTATTTTTATTCGGCGTTCAAATTTTAGAGGGTTAATTCTGAGGTCATATTGATGAACTTTTACTACGGGACCGACATCCGATGCGAGAAAAAATAATCTGATGTTCCATACAAACCCTGAGATATAAGTAGGCGGAAATGTATGGAACACCAGATTTTTTTTCTCGAATCGGAATTCGGTCCAATAGCCTCCTGCCGCCCTTTTAGAAGGTCTTCTCAAACAAAAGAAATTCTATTCTATTTCCTACACTATTAATTCAAAATTCACTGGCAAATTTTATTGCCTGTGCGGCAGGAGGATAGTAAAAATTCATCGAACTCAGAATTAATCCTCTTAAAAAATCATTCTATATATATGTAGGTATCTACACTCATCTACCCCGCGCGCCTCGGGAGGTAAACAGCTAAAATTTTTGCTCGTCACAAATAAACAAAAGTATCATGTTTAAATCATAGTTGAAAGTTAAATACACGAATATTAGACAGTTCTGTTGTGCCATCAGTGATTGTGTTGCTTTATGGACAAGTTTAGTGCTAAGAACTATTAAAATTTCACTAAAATATTTAATTAAAACAACCGTCATTAGACATTACTCGAAGTTAAAAGTGCTCGGTTATAAAAGGCAAAAAGTGCAAGGATCGTCGCGGCGCTTACGACGTTCCGTTTAAAAACCAGTCTTAGCGCCTGATAACGCTCGGTAACTCCGCTTAATTAACTTTACGTACTGCAGAGGACTTGATCCGTTAACGGAAGGTTTATTTTGCCTTAACTTGTGACTGTGAAATTGTGGTGGTATATTTGGCTGCTCTGACTTTATTTTAAAAATCCTAAGTATAAACTAAAAATGTCGTTGGGATGTTGTGATGATAAAGACTTAGCAAATACCCGTTTGGTGGACTGTGTTAAATGTGAATCGTCATATCACGTAGCCTGTGTGTGGGCCTCAGGCCTCGAACCGGAGTCTGACGACGCCTTAACTAACTGGAAGTGTCCAAAATGTGTAGCGAAGCTTCCAAAAGATGCCAGGCCTGACTCAACTCCTGTCCGCAACATAACAACTGTCAGAGGTAACAAGAGGCCGGCCTTGAACTCGCCGCCCGCGCCCGCCGTGGCGGTAACAGCTGACGACGTCCGCGCCATAGTCCAGGAACTCTTGAAGCTGGAATTGCGCTCCGCGGTGAAAGAAATTAATTCCACATTAGGAAAAGTTATTTCTAATCAACTGGAACCAATAAAAACGGAAATAAGAGACATGAAAGAGTCGATGGATTTCATGAGTGCCAAGTTCGATGAGATGGAGAGAGAGTTGGGTGACACAAAGAAAAGGATGACCGAAATACAGACAGAAAACCAGAACTTGAAGACGATTGTCACAGACCTAACTCACCATATGAATACCCTGGAACAACAAACTCGTTCTAATAACTTAGAAATCCAGTGCGTGCCAGAAAGCAGGAAGGAAAACATTTATAATATTATTAATACAATGGCAGAAACCGTACGCTGTGACATAGTCGGTAAAATCACCCACTGCACCCGTATCGCAAAGCTGAACACCGAATCTAACCGGCCGCGATCTATAGTAGCACAGATGACATCCCCTAGAGCCCGCGATGAGCTGCTCGCCGCGGTAATCACCTTCAACAAGGCCAACCCTCGGGATAAATTAAACTGCACCCATCTAGGATTTACGGATACGACAACCCCAGTTTACGTCGTCGAACATTTGTCGCCTGCCAATAAGAAGTTACACGCCGCTGCCAGACACGCTGCTAAAGATAAGGGCTATAAATACGTATGGGTCCGGAATGGCAAGATCTTCATGAGAAAAACCGATGAAAGTGAATTTGTATACATTAAAAATTTGGACAGTTTAAATAAATTAACTTAATATTATTAAAGTGAAGTATACCAATAACAAACACGTATTTTTGCAAAATTATACTAAAAGAGGTACAATTAAATATATATTACCAAAACGTTCGAGGTTTACGCACGAAAACTGAATTCTTTTATCGTAATTTATGCATTTGTAACTATGATATAATAATATTAACGGAGACATGGCTTAATGACTCAATACAGAGCAGCGAGCTATTTGACGATAGGTATGTTGTACACAGAAGGGACAGAGAACAATCCACTGTCCATAAAGGTAAAGATGGGGGAGGTGTCTTAATTGCTGTCCTTAAATCGATAACTTCGACACGAATCACTCAATGGGAGAGTAACTTTGAGGATCTGTGGATCACAATTGATAGTTTTAATACAAGTTCTACTCGTCAAATGGCTTTCTGTGCAGTGTATCTTCCACCTCCCTTGCAAAAAAAAACATTAAAATACTTTGTAGATCACTGTAGCTCCATCATAGAAGAGAAAGAAATCGACGTTTGTTTGGTTGGGGATTTCAATATTGGAAATATATGTTGGGACCTACTGGTGAACGATAATAGTAGTTATATATTGCCAGGGTTTAGCGACATCTTAATTGATTTTATGTACATTAACAAGTTAAAGCAGTTCAATTTAATAAAAAACCAAATGGGACGTATTCTGGATTTAGTCATGTCTACATTTTCATCATGTAATGTATTTCAAAACGCAAGTCCCCTGTGTACTATTGACCCCTTCCATCCCCCGCTTGAGGTTACTATTTCGTTTGCCAGTACACCTAGATTGCCTTACAATAATGTAAATGAAAGACCAAATTTTTATAAAGCCAAATACGATCTTATTCGCAAATACCTCCATGACTGTAATTGGGATGAAATTTTCATTGGTCGTACTGATGTTGACGACATGCTTAGCGCATTCACAGATATTATCAAAGAGGCGATTAGAAGACACGTTCCATTTACTAAACCGAAGAACAGTCGTTTTCCTCCATGGTTCGATAGCAAATTAAAACGGGTACTCAATGAAAAGAATAAAATTAGGGTTCGTTTTAAAAAATATAAAAATCCAATGGACGCCATAGAGCTTAAAATATTAAGTAAGCGATGCAATTCTCTGGCAATATCTCGCTACAATGCTTACATATCTAAGGTGGAAGATGACTTGGCTGTAAATCCTAAACTATTTTGGTCGCATCTTAAAGTGAAACGTGGTGGGTCTAGTGTCTATCCAGCATCTATGTCTGACGGGTTAACAGTTACCACTGACAATACCGCAATCTGCGACATGTTTGCTACCCACTTTTCCTCGGACTATACCTCTAACTCTAATGATATCTATACAGATTCACCTTTGCTTAAGTCACTGGTCAACAATAGTCACTGTTTGGCATCCTTTGTTATAGACAGGGACACATTACTTATTAAGTTAAAAGCAATTGATTGTAGCAAAGGAGCAGGACCTGACGATATTCCTCCGATATTTATTGTTTCTTGCGCATCCCAGCTGGTTGAGCCCTTATGTTTAATTTTTAACAAGTCATTAGTCTCAGGAGTCTTTCCCACAGCTTGGAAAATAGCCAAGGTTGTACCTATTCTCAAATCAGGCGACGATACATCCGTTTCAAACTATAGACCAATATCGATTCTATCCTGCTTTGCTAAAATCTTGGAATCTCTCGTTACGCCATACATACAGAGACATATTAAACCATATCTAACTGATCATCAACACGGCTTCGTTAGCTCGAGATCAACATGCACGAATTTAATTAACTTTACAGAGCTTCTAACTAGTGCTGTTGACTCGGGTAAACAAATTGACGCGATATATACCGACTTCAGTAAAGCCTTCGATAAAGTGTCCCACCCCATACTAATGTACAAATTATCAGTTTACGGGATATCAGGCTCTTTATTACAGTGGTTACAGTCCTATTTAACCGGAAGAGTTTTTTATGTCGTAATGAATGGCTACAAGTCTTCTTGCCATAGTATAACATCCGGTGTACCACAGGGCTCGCATTTGGGTCCTATCCTTTTTAACCTATTTATTAACGATATTACAGAATGCTTTCATCACTCAACGGTCTATATGTACGCAGATGATTTGAAATTTCTACGTGTTGTCGCCACGCCTGAAGATAGCGCTTTACTGCAAAGTGATATCGTTAGGCTTAGTGATTGGTGCAGGCATAACCTAATGCACTTGAACATAAAAAAATGTATCCACATAAAATTCACCCGCAAGCTCAATAAAATACTCTCTGATTATTACATACAAAACAGCAAACTGGTTGAAGTCGAACACACTCGTGATCTTGGAGTTATTTTTGACAATAAACTAACATTTGTACCTCACATAGAAAATATTGTCAAGAGGGCCTCTAAGACCTTGGGATTTATCATTAGGAATGGTAGGTCTTTTAAACGCAGCGCCACGAAAATATTGCTTTTTAATAGTCTGGTGAGAAGCATTCTAGAGTACTGTAGTATCGTCTGGCGACCACATTACGCTACACACTCCTTGCGGCTGGAACGTATACAGAAAAGGTTCATACGTCACTTAGCTTTTCATGCCCGAGTTGTGGCAAAAAGATCGATATCCTACCAACAGAAGTTGAGATACTTTAAAATAGATTCATTAGAAACCCGACGAACAATCCTAGATGCCAACTTTCTCTATAAACTTATAAACCATAAAATAGATAGTCCTCAACTACTGGCAATGCTCAATTTCCGTGCTCCTTCTCGTTATCCCCGTAATCCGATAACTCCCTTGTATGCCCCGCTTAGAAGATCTGTATCAGGCACTAACTCCCCAATATGTAGATTATCTAAAATTGCAAACAGTTGTTCTGACATGGCCGATATTCACTACGACCCACCCGGTAAATATATCAAAGCTGTTCGTAAATGTTGCGTTTGAAAGAGGTCTGAAAAAATACTGGATTAATATTACATATTCACATAACATATAAAAAAAAAAAAAAAAAAACATCATTTATTTCCGTGTAGCAAGAAATATATACTGTAAATCTATATATATATATATATATGTGTGTACTAATACTGTTTAATGTTTAAATTAACATTAATCAGTATTAACACTAATGTGTACACTAATACTGATTAATGTTAATTAGTAAGTACCTAGTTTTCTTTTATAACACTAAGTTTTAGTTATAGTAAGTTTTTAGTTGTTTACATTCTCTTTAAATTGTTTTGCTTGAGGTGTTTACCTTTAAGTGGTTGTGACATACCTCCCTACATGTTTTAGTTAGTAAGTTTTGAATGTATTGATGTCAACAATCGTTGGTGAACCTTAAATAAATAAAATAAAATAAATAAATACACTCTCGTTAAAATAATAACGGTCGGGTTCTCACAGAAAATACTGAGACTTTTTAAATATTTACAGGATAAGTAGAATGGAGATTAATGTGAAATTGTTTTGATATTTTTGAACCCAAAAATAATTATAATTAACTTTATCGTCATCAGATAACTCCGTGGATATAAAAGTAGCAAGTCATGATTAAAATGCCCTTGTATTTATAAACACTCTAAAATTTTACCTTCACAAATGAATCTATCGACCATTTGAAAAAAAGATTGCCTATTTCTATCAGGTAAATTCCGATTTAATCTAAAAATGACTCTACCGATATTGTAAATATATTTGGAAACGATCTTTGAAATCAGTTCTTTTGCTGTATTTTCTATGAAAAATTACGCTATAATAGAAATAAATATTCAAACAATGTACTATAATATTTTCCAAAACACCTCCACAAGCCCGCGGAACATTATTAACCGTGATATAAATAAGGCATATAAATACGCCTCTCGCAAACACTATTACCGTAATTGTCCAATAAATCTGCTGATAATATGTTGCTAACTACGTAACTAACAAGATAACTAACTAGGTACCTCCATTATAATTATTATGAGCACACCCGGGCTACTTGACTATGTTTCTGATATACACCGTGTTTTAATTTAATTCCGTTTAATTTAAAAGGCTGCTTGGTACGTTAATTGACGCTACCTATACCATAAAAAAAAATGTTTTGTCGACTAAAACTTATATACAGTTTTAGTCGACAAAACATTTTTTTTTTTTCGTTTTCATACATAATAAATAAATAATAATAAATGTGAGAGAACCTTAAGAATAACACAAAAGTTAATCTCAGGTGACTGACGGCACATGTCAAAATAAGTAGCATTAGGATGTAATAAAGGTTGCAATACACATGTTTAGTCATTAAACTTATTTTTGAATAACTCAATAGCACTAAGAGTTAAGATACTAGTTTATTAAAGAAATTGATTATTTTTGACTTAAAGAAGTTTCTCTTTAATTTAACGGAATTCAATAAAAATACGGTGTATAAATATACATCACAGGCCCTTACAAATATATGTCAAATCCGAAATAATTTTATAATTATAACTAACGTGAGACTCAAACATTATAAATTAAATATATTAAAATATTATCCAACCTGGTTACTCACGTATCTAAGTCGATGATTGGTAGACATGTTTCAATCCATTAAGAGGGTCTTATCCGAAATAATTTATATGACATCCAGTGCCTGTTCAGAGAATCTCAAAACATATCTTTACTAAATGTAATTGGACAAAACATGATATACGAGCGCTTTAATAAAAACACTAAGCACTATTTAATTGTATTAAATAAGAAATTTACTAGATTTGCTTCGACTGAATTTGAATTTTGGTGACACAAAACAAAAGATAAACTCAGGTGTATTTAGTCACTACGCGCTACATTATTCGGAGAGCCTAAGTATCCATTATCAAGCACTGAGCCCACGAAATACACGTGAGTTTAACTATATTCATAGATTTGTTATGATTATGAACTTATGGCGAAATTAACCTACGTATAGTTTATCACAGAATCATTAATTTCAAGCGCGCAAAATACGGCCAAGTTGTTGAGCCATATTGCAATTTATTTATCTACAGCCCCATTCATTATACACAATTATGCTATTAGTTAAACACAGAGTCAATATCGATCAAGATCTAGTAGCTGCCATTAGAGATACCTACACATATATAATATATTATCTATCGCAAATATATATACTATGTACTATGTATGTACACTAAAAAACAGGCCAAGTGCGAGTCGGACTCGCGCGCGAAGGGTTCCGTACCATTATCAATTTATTATTAAAAAAATACATTTAAATCAACTTACCTCAAAAACTATAGAAGATAATTTAATCAAACCAAAAATCGTTGATAGAGTTTATTAAAATTGTTTATTAATGTGCATAACATATATTTTTTTAGAATTTTATATCGCGCAGTTAAAAAAATAGAGGGGGGGGACACATTTTTCAGACTTTGAGAGCTGATATTTCGAAAACGATTTGCTTAAATAAAAATGAGATTTATAAACCTTCACATCATTTTCAAAGACCTTTCTATTAGTACCCCACACGCTTATATACAACAAAAATTTTTTTTCTATCCCTCAGTTACATGTATGAAGGGCCCCCACCCCAACGGTTTTATTTTACAATTTAGTAGCATAATCCTGTAGCGGTTCATACAACACATATCCTTACCAAATTTCGTTACTGTAGCATTTATAGTTTCCGAGTAAATCGGCTGTGACAGACGGACAGACGGACATGACGAATCTATAAGGGTTCCGTTTTTGACATTTTGGCTACGGAACCCTAAAAACGTGCGACATTATCATCATTATTGACTTCTTAAATGCCAATTTCGACTCGTTAGTAGGTATTGCAAGTGTATTTTGTTTTATTTATTGCCTTTTTCAGATTATCCAGATAAACAAATCCATCCGATAAAATTAACAAAAGGTACCATTTTCCCCAGGCATAATAAAATAAAAATACTATCTTATTAACAACACTTATCTCACAGATATATTTTATTTGTGGCTAGTGAAACCAAGTACAATAGTTGGTATGAATATGATAGAAGGCTGTATTAAAATATGAAAAGCAATAGATCGTTGTTAAAATTGCTATCAAAAAATCAATTGTATTAAACAATTAGGTACTCACAAAAGAAAAGAGGATTGATAGCTGACAGCTTGTATCGTAGCTACCGCCTACACACTAAATTGGACTGTTCTTAACAATAAATTGATTATAAGCTTCAAATTATAGGGTACATGTGTCGAAATAAATCTTCAAAATAGGCCCACGCCTCGACTAGATAAGACATTTAATTTCATTGTCGACTAGAGATTACAAATTCTTTCGTTTGAAATTACTTTTGACAAGGAATAATGACAAATTCAATGCTGCTACTTACAGTAGAGTAATGTAGCGGTAGTTACTAGCACACATATTATGCAAGAAAAGAACCGTTTTAAACATATACATATTTTTATCGTTTATTTCGTATTGATCCCATAATGCTCAGTATCACTACATATGAGGCATCAGAAGTGAAACACCTATATTTAACGCAGTAATGTTTACGTTATACTTTACTCAATATGTAAAATAGTCGATCACGCTCTATATCAGAGTGAGTGATATTTTGCTTTACGTTTCGAGTAAACGCTACCAAACTTTATTTCCCAACTGCATCCCAATGGCTACTGCATTCATAGAGTTATAAATAATTGTTGTTATATTTTTATCCAAAACCCAATTATATTTTAAGCAAAACCGAAGACAGACGCGTAAATAGAACCTACAAAGTGTTGGCAATCCACTTATACCACTTCTGCTTTTGCCACAGATACAATAGTTGATTACTGATTACCATCGTTCTCGTAACAAAGTAACTCAGTAAAGTTAGCCTGCGTATCTGGAAATATGGAAATCTAGCCATCAATACAACAAAAAAACATATCCTTTCATCTACACTGTCAAAAATGTGCTATTATTAATTTGTGACCATAAAACTGTCTAATTTATAAAACGTACAATTTTAACGGAAAAAAGCCCGATTTTAGCTCCACCATAGACGACAGGATAGGTACTTGAACTCAATGAACTTGGCCGACTCTCCCGCGCCCCTTTAGCCCAAATCAGACTAAATTGGCCCGATTGTCAACAATATAATATCAACATCCTGTAGCCTAGATCCTGTAATGATTGGTTCACTCATGTATGGACCCATTCAACGGTCATACAAACGGATTGTCGTTTCCCACGAGTAGATGGGAGGGTCGATTATTTTATGGAATCGTTTAGTTTGTAGATTGGTGAAAAAAGGATGTTGTTATGTAATATATCATACATATCATACATAAAATTATCATACATATATATTATATTTACCGGGGATTATGAATTTAGTGCTTTAGCTACAAAAATATCGGGATTCAGGATAGATATTATCGACTCTTATGAGTCTTATGACGCTATTTTGTTAGAATAAAGTTTCAGATACACATATAAATTCTTGATTAAATTACTACTAGGTAAGTAGGTATGTACTTTATTATTATAATTCCAGTGCTGATATTATGCATAGCAGATGCTTGGAGATTATAAATATTATTACATTTATAATTAATTACATATTAGTTTTTTGGCACCATGTACTATGTATAAAAGTGATTGTGTTCTAAATAAATAGGTACCACACAGACTGCTAGAACATAACTAGAAATGCTCAGAATAACACTAAGAAAAATATCCTAAGCAAAACACTATATTTTCGTAGGAAATTCAATAACTCCCTTTCCGCTACAAGTTCACCCGGCAAACACACCCGGATAACCGGATATTAATTCCCATCACTCCAGATAAAAAATGCAGGACTCCAAACTCAACCGGATCAAACTAGTTATACCCGGTTCAAGAGAACCGGGTCGGAACTAATGATCAAATGAAGCACTTTTTTCATCAACGTTATTGATTTTAACACCAACGAAATATGAATCTTAAAAATGGCATGATAAAGTTGATATTAGATTTCAATAATAATGGGAATTTTGCATAAAGCATGCCTTTGACAGTTACTCTATAACTCCGGGTTAAAATTAACAATGCGATGTCCATGCCAATTTAAACCTAACAATCTATACAGAAAGATCATACACAAGGCTCAAATTTGCATGCACTGTACCCGGTTGTTCAAAACGGTTGTGCAAATAAGATAATAGCGATCACATTCTAAGTTGAGTCTTAAGTGTTATGTGTTAGGGTTGGTTTTAAGAGGTGTTTTGAATTAAGAGTCATATGAACATTGCCGACGAAAATGGTCCACACATACAGTTGACGCTGGGTTCTTGTTTTATAACGATATTATGCAGGAATAATATGTATGTATTACTCATGGATGTTGTAAACGTGACTTAACCTGTCTGGTAATCAATATTTTTCAATACTATAATAAATAAAAAGTAACTCCTATTTGGTTTAATTTATTTCGCACTCTATTAAGAGACGAAGTAATGCCAGAACAACTGGTTAATAGCTAACAGGGATAGGAAATTATATTTTATTTAATTTAAATAACGTATCTTCCCTTACAAATTGACAGACAAGTGCAAGTGCAATGTAAATAATTTCTATTATAAAAATGCGTAAACATATGTCCTAGTGCACTTTAATTCTGTGTAATAAGAACGTCGTAACATATTTTATAAGAGGATTCTATTGATACATATTTTTGCACTTGACTGTACGTACTCACAAATAAATATATACATTGAAAATAACCATGACTACACGAATGTACTGCGATTGCCTGCGATTTCGTTCTCGTGTCTCTTAAGCAGAATTCGGGCAGCCTGGACATAGCCGAGCAAACGTGTAATAATCACAGATCAGTATAGATAGCTAACGGTGGCATGGAACATGTCGCAGCGTTATGGCCGATAGGCCTTTATAGTGTGACAGATGCGCGCCCTATGAGCCAGTCGCAACTTACCCGCGACTGCAGGATGAGCTCGGACATATCCGCAAAATGCCGTATTGTGCCGTTATTTCTTGTAAAAATAGGAGTGTAAATAAACATTTCAAGGACTATTGAGTCACGTACCACATGAAAGTATTGATGTTTTTAGTTATTAGTTGACAAAACCACGTATTTTTACAAATAATATATAACAACAAACCGCTGACATAAATGTCATAATGATTTTACTTGGGCGTACCAATTGGTTGAACTATTCAGTGACAAATTGTATGTGCGTTTTACATTGACGGCTTAGAATAGCAAGCAAGTTGCAATTTGGTAAGTGACCGTGCAATGTATCCAATTGCTAGCGATATTCACAACCGTCCTGTCATTTCTTGGTACGGCCGCTGCGAGCAGGCCGCGAACTAGAGGTACGACTGACCGTGCCGATGACAAATAGGGTCGATAAATTGTTGATGTATTTGATTATATTCAATTTTTCTTTCATATTTTGACCTTTGTATCAATATCTTATCTTCATAAAGGTAAAACAATATATATAGATTATATCGCGTATTATATTATTTTGGGCTTTTTACAATAACCGTTGTCAAAGGTTGAAATTATTTTATTTAAATATGTGACCATTGCGGAAACGGCTGATTACATTATATTTATTAAGGGTACAACCGTCTAAATAATTATTTGTTCATATGATTCCCAGCCACAATTAAGATAATGTCGTTAATAAATTGCTTTGTTCATATTCAAATATATGTTTATAATTGACATTCTGTAGTTTATTATTTACAAACCAGATCCGACACGAAAGTAAGAAAAAAGTTTTTATTAAACAAAAAAATTTATTATTAAACGACATAAAATGAAAACAAACAATATAAGGACTTAACTACCTATAAATAAAAAAATTGGCCTAAATCGCCGTCAGTGGGCAAGGTACCCAGAAGGCTGGCCGCATTCCCCCGTTGTATAGCTATACTTAAACGCTGTGCAAGGTACTGGCCAGCCCTCTGGTCGCCTGAGGTCTCCCTTAGGCGAGCCGCTAGATCTTTAAAAAGTCCACGTGCACTTGGCCCCCATGGCCCCAAGGTCTCCACACCAAACGCCGCAAATATGTAGCTGGTTCCTAAAGCAGCATATTTGCGGCGCTTGAGACTTTCGGCTAATGATGCCGCGGCGCCAGCAGCAACGCCGGTGACCGAAACATGGGACGGCGCCAGAGTGTCAACGCAGGTGGCGTCCCAACCTAGCGGCCGACCCATGCTCCAGAGCACCAGCGTCATTCCGTCAGGCCTCTTGCCGTCGTCCCTGGCCAGACCGTTGGGCTCTAGGACGGCCGGTATTTTCGCGCTAACAAGGGCGCGACGGATAACATAATGTTTATAAAGATTAGATACATCGTCCAATGCGATATTTTAATCTGTATTTATTTCTTATTAAATGATTAATCGATTTTAATGTTTTTCTTAATATTCCGGCCTTATCAAATATCTATGGATAATAATTTATCGACGTAGCCTCCTCTCTAGTGCCGCATCATGTGGTAGCGCTTTAGCCAATCACAGCGTGGCAAAGGCCCGACCTCGGAGACACCGAGACTCATTACAATTTCGCTTCGTTACAAATCTCTCTCTTTCATATATCTATGGTAATAATGGATCATGTCCGGATAACGATGGTAAACGGCGACCGCCGGAACTACGGTAAATATGGACACTCAGATAAACATACATAGTTGATATATGCGCTAGTATTTGGTATAGATCAAACGAAGACCACTATAGGAGCTGTAGAGAGAAATGAGGTTTCTTTATCGTATAAATGCTCCCGACTGTTTCCTCCGTGATTTTTAACCGTAGAACGGCACTAATATATTTATTAATAATATCATTCTCATCATGCACATATGTATACACAAATTCCCGAAATCTCCATTCATTCATGTATTTGAAGGTTATTTTAATTATCTTTTCTGAAATATCCCGAATTTTGGTTACCTGCAGTCTAAGCTTTGCAGGAACCAGTTTACTTTTACTTGTGTTACTGTGTTTGTCCCGCAATTTTTTACTTGGTACTCTTTAAGGCCGTGTCACACCCAGAAGTGTGTGTGTGGCGTACCGCTTGCTGGTCACGCGTACCTGCACGCCACGCAATCGGTGTGTCATCTAATATGACATTTACATACACTACAATGCGCACGCCACGCACACGACCTTGACGCGATCCTGATTTTTGTATTGATTAAGGCCTTACCTACTCCGTTTGATCTTAGAGAAGCCTTCGCAAGTCACGAAGGTAATACTGCTATCCTGCTTTATCTTGTGTCACCAGTGATTGTAAGCCCGACGTCTCTTTCTCGGACCCGAAGGGTATTCTAAATTCAAAAAGAGATTGTACCGTGTAATTTTTTTTGTGCAATCGACTATTTACTAGTGCTACTTACGCGATTATGCCTTAGACTGTGTTTCCACCAGACATGTGCGAGGATGTGTTTCCATACAAATGAAACCTCGAGTCCTTAATAGGTGTCATTTGTATGGACACATCCTCGCACATCTCTTGTGGAAACGCAGCCTTATGGCTGTGAAGATGCGTTAGTATTTACGAATGCTAGTTACGCGGTATTATGCTATCCCCGACGATATACAAATCGGCTGTTAATCAAACTAAAGCCCCATTTACATGGTACGAGTTTCTCGCCTCGAATGTACGATTATCGTGAAACGAGAAAAAACATGTCATCATATAAACTACACGTACGATATCGTATGGCAAGGGGCGAAAATCGCCTCGCCTTACATGGTTGCAGACTCCCGTGTAAACATAAATGCAATGCGAGAATCGTATTACGAGTTTATGTCAGTCGTCAGTATGAGTTCATTGCGAAAGGCTGTTCTGATTGTGTCGGCACTTTTAAAACAAGAATTGTTATTAAAGAAAACGAAAAAAAAAACGTATCTGGGTAAAAAAATGGATACAAAGGAGATCTGCTTTAGGTGCATCTAATACGTTGTGTCGTAAGTTGGAATTAGAAGATGAGGAATCCTTCAGAACCATGTTTCGTGTCACGAAAGCACAATTTGCATACTTAGGGTCTCACCAAACTAGTCGACGCCGTTTCGGCTAATCGCGTACGGAAAAAGCTTTATGTCAACGCAATAAGAGCGAGGACATCGTAAATCGGCTCGGCCCGCGCGAAACGACGTCTTTCGACGGGAAAACGGCGTTTTGCCGTAAAGCTGTTCGCATTCGTACGACCCCGTTTGCAGCCTAACGCACACGTTCGCATTCCTAAATCTCCCAATACCGCCGTACGGTGCCGGAAAGAGTTGAACGGCTCCGATCACGGCCGAGTACCTACGATAAGGACCGGTCAGAGCTGGCGGAAGCCGTTCAGCGTCTTCGACGGCCGAACATAGCTGACGACGGCCGAAAAGAGCCGATGACGGCCGAAGTAGCTACTGATGCGTTTGTATTTATTCATTTGAATTATTACCCACATTAAAATCTGCAATAGATCTGACAACACGAAGTAATACTGTCGTAATCATACACGTCTGTTCAATTTCAAACTAGTTACTAACAACTAGTCTCCAAAAATGAGATTTACGATTGCCGATCACCCGCTGTCCTATCTATCTGTTCGTCGGACTCAGCGGCTGTACGCGTGCTGTCTGACGTCTCGACGGCAGGACGGAGCACGGGAGAGCCGACCGCCGCTTTACAACTGTTGCGGTAGCAAATCGCAGCCGATCGAGCGTTTCGGCGGCCGTAAGGAGGTTGAGACTGCTTAACGCAGGTGTTCAGCCGCGGAGACGGTCGATCGGCTAAATGCAAATAGTGTGGTGTAAAACACTCGACGAAAGCCGACTCCGCGTCGATTGGTTTGGTGAGACCCTTACTTGATAAGATTGGTCCTTCAATACACAAAAAAGACACAAACATGCGGGAAGCTATAACCGCCCGTACAAAATTGGAGATCAGATTAAAATATTTGGCAACGTCCCGTGTCATTCAGCCAGGAGCAATTAATTAGCAAGTTACATTATCTTAAAAAATATAATTAGATTCTATTTTGCGAATATTATGTAACAAGTGTCTATTTATTAGCAGCGAATCACGTAAATTGACAGGTAAAACTCGTATGAAAATCGGTTCTGACCGATTCTTGCGATACTCGCATGTACGTGAAAAAATGTCATACGAGAACGAGTTTAGATGAGTCGAGACATCGTCAGCAAATATCTCCGTAAAATGCAGCGTTCTCGTGTAAACTATGTCGCCTGGCGATAATCTCCGTACGAGTATCGAATGACATAATCGTAAACGAGTTTTTATTTCTCGTATTAATGTAACCAATTTTATACGATTCTCGCCCGGCGATTATTGCGTACGATAATGTCATACGATTTCTCGCCCCAAAATGGGCGAGAAACTCGTACCATGTAAATGGGGCTTAATTACGAGTTCCGGTATCGGAAGCGTCTCGTTATCGCACGTATCTTCGAGTAGTTTCTGATTAGTAGAGTGTAATTGCCCTATTGTGGTGCATGGTTATGGTTTGGTTATGGGTATAATATGGTTTCCGAGATACAGGCTCGGCCTATCTATTTTGCTTCAATAAACTTTTTTCATTTTTTCATTTTTATTTTTCATGTGGGTGTAGATAGGTTGCAGGTTCAAATCCCGGCGAGGGCGTTTGTTTGAGTATTTATTACAAATATTTGTTCCTTGGTCATGGTTGTCTATGTATTTAAGTATCTATATCTATTATATATACTGCCGCCTAGTACCCACATCACAAGCCTTAATTGAACTTACCGTGGGACTAGGTTGATTCATGTAAGATGTCCCAGATATTTATTTATTTTCTCAAAAAACTACATTTAAGTAGCTTTATGAGTTTTTGAGATCCGAGCATGCATTATATTTTAAAATATTATTTTATTTAAGTTACTTATTTTAAGATATATTATGTACGAGTATGCTTAACTTCTAACTTTGTATTTTTATTTTATCAATATTGTTGTAGATCTCGACTATTTATATGAAGGTAATTTTTTTCAATAATCCACTTAAGCATGCCAATGAAAACAAACAGAAGATCATCATGATCGTTTCAGCTAAAAGACGACCACGGCTTAACATAGGCCGCCCCTTTGGACCTCTACATACACCGGTTGTAAACGACCTACATTCAGCGTCTCCCGGCAATCTTCATGATCGTCTATCCATTTTGTGGATGTACGTCCTAAGCTGCGTTTGCCAAACCGTGGTCTTCACTTAAGCACTTTTCGACCCTATCGGCCATCTGTTCTGCGTGCAATGTGGCCTGCCCATTGCCACTTCAGCTTGCTAATCTTATTAGCTTATATATGCTAATTTTATCGCTGATGATAGGACCTCGTGCAGGGTCCGCCCGGATAGCTACCGCCGTCTTACCCGTTAACCTGCCGCTAAATAGCAGTGTTTTCACTTCTGTGTTTCGGTTTGGGGGTAAGATAGCCGATGTAATTACTGGCAATGCCTCTAGGCAATCCATCTAAGTCCTCAGGGTAGGCAGCGCATAGGCGTTTTTGGTCACTAAGTATGTCCATGGGCCTCAGTTTCTGCTTTCGATCAGGTCGGCTGAGAGCTCAGGATGCTTAGCCAAGTTGCCAATCGCTAGCGCTTAGTAGCGTGTCGTAGTTTTCCCTCTCTGTCACTCCTTCATATTAGTGCGACAAAGAGGGAAAACTACGATGCGCTAGCGCTTAGTAGCGTGTCGTAGTTTTCCCTCTCTGTCACTCTTTCATATTAGTGCAACAAAGACAGTTAGCTGCCTTTCGCTTACGATTGACGATTAAGCGTTAGCAATTGGCAACTTGTCTAAGCATCCAGTTGTCTACCTTCGTCACAAAAATAAAAAAAAATGTTTATTACAAACATAAGGTTGATTTTAAACCACGTTTGCAATCACTGGATGTTTATGGCATTGAGACACGATATGGGATAAATGGGAGCATAATTCTCAAGTTAATTAACTTAAGTGGGTGATTCGGTACTTGAAACAAGTTTACTTGCACTGGTATTATTAGTTCCCGCAGATAGGATTAAGACGTTTTTGAAATTATATGATTATGTGGGTATGAGAACATAAAATTGTATGATACTGATAAGTACGTAGTCTGATTATAACAGTGTTTGCATGTATTTCATGAATATGATTGGACAGATAATATCATCATCATCATCATCGTATTCAAATGTTAATCGTCCACTGCTGAGCATAGGCCTCTCTTCCTGAACGTCACCGGTCTTATACAAAATAAAAAATATAATGAAATATCGTCCATTTCATTCGATTAGCAGATGGGTGGGTTTATAAGACAAACGGGCTGTATTTTTTTTTTTATTTTTAATTTTGATTACAATTACAATTAAAAAAATCGTCGTCATCATCATATCATTGGCTTGCCTCAATATTGTCACAATGACCAGTCCTGCGCCAATCGTATCCAGCGGACTCCTGCGACCTTCACCAGGTCATCAGTCCACTTTGCCCTACACTGCGCCTTCCAGCGTAGCGGCCACCAGAGAACCTTTCCGCCCCAACGGCTATCGGTTCTACGTACTATGTGCTCTACCTACTGCAACTTCTGTTTAGCGATTCTTATTACTACGAGTATATTTTAGCTGCCAGGGTGCTCATAAACATCTGCGCAGGCCTCTATTGCCATGGCGCTAAAATAAATAATAATAAATAAATAAATATCTTGGGACATCTTACACAAATCGACCTAGTCCCACGGTAAGCTCAATTAAGGCTTGTGATGTGGGTACCAGGCGACGATATAACGATACATATTAGATAGATACATAATACATACTTAAATACTCACGATGATTCATAATCCGTGATCAGGAATATTTTTTTCTAACTCAGTAATTGATGGGGAATACGTTAAAGTAGTAATTACGTGAAAACAAATTTATTTATTTTTTAATCATGTTTTAATTTTGAATAAAATTTTATCCTAAAATCCTTGTCACTGTACCACCATATCGGTTTTAATGAGTTTGTATTGTAATCTCTTTACAAACTTATTAGCAATTGTCAATTTATGAGTAAACCTTGCCCATGACATTGTCAATCACTTTTGTCATACGCATAATAAACAAAGTCACAGTCGCGGATATTGAATGAGAAAATTATACTTATTCACCAAAAATCTTGCCTCCACCACATCCGTACTCAAACATAGAGCGTTACGATACTGTACGTTTGTCAATAGGTACAAACGAATAGCACAATGCGAACCCAACAGTTATTTCACGAAATTCATTCAAACGTTTCGATCCCCGGACATAATTTAATAAACCGCATGCACCAAAAATCTTCGCGACTTCGGACAGTTTACAGTGCCACAACATGCTCGAGCACCCGGACGACCTCGTCATCATCCTGACGATCTGGATCGACAAATCTTAAGATTCCTTGCTGAAGAAGATTTCGAGAGAATCAATCCAATCACAGGAGTTGAGCAGATCTGTGTCAAGAACAACACGGTGGACATTTTTAACACTTGTTAAATTATGTTTCAAATAACGATTTTTTAGTTGGTCAAGTATCCACTTTTATTGTTTTTATTTAAATAAATTGTACTGTATGAAAACAAATCGCTTTACTTGCTCAAGATTTTGCCAAGTTTAGGTAATGCACTTTAACATAATCTCCTATTAATTTTGTTCATCGTTATCAGTGTTGCATTGATAAGATAATGAGTAGGTAGATAGATAGAAGTCTTTATTGACATAAGATCTGTCAAATTCCCATTTCCCGCCATGCTGATGGCAATTGATGTATCGAAGTTAAACTTTATACTGTAGGATGACCATGTATTAAGTGGTAATTTGTTTTAATTAGGTTTTCACTTTTAATTAATTAAACAGTGAAGAAATAACGTGAGACCTCGACGAATAAGTTTAATTTTGGCTAAATTTTAATGTTTTTCTACTCCTGATCACGGATTAAGAATCATCGTGCATAGACGGCCATGACCAAGGAAGAAATATTTGTGATAAACACAACGATGAAATATTGTTACTTATAATGCTACACAAATAATGCCCTCGCCAGGATTCGAACCCGCGAGGCTTCGTAGGCAGCGTCACTACCAACTAGGCTACGGAGGCTGACTAAAATGCATGTTTAGATATTTTAGAGCACCGTGGCCGCTTCGATATATCTGATGGCGACTGTACAGTCAAGGGTAATAATATGTATACACTTTTTTACTTATGTCTGGAGCATAAGGTCTAAAATTGTATATATATTTATGCCCCTGACTGACAGATGTGTTGTTCCTGAGATAGAACGGACAAATATTTGCGTGTGTTTGTTTGTCTGACACGGCCTTCGGATATGGAGTTATGTTAGTATTACACGCAGTAAGATGTAGATTATGATCTAAACGTTTATCGCGTAGATTTAGCAGCAATTTGTACAGTCGACTTTAGAAATATGCCCATGAGGAAAGGGAAAATTATTAACCGCGGATTTCTGACCAAATTTAAGTTAAAAATGTAAAAAATTCCGTCTACTTTAAGAGAAAATGTAAATGTTTTAAGCAGTTTTTGGAAACAATTTTGTCACTTCCGTCTTAGTCTTATCACACTTAATTAACATACATCAAAGGGACAAAAAATATCCTCAATTACCTAGCATATGTTAAAAGTGCATTTTGCGATGCTTTTATAAATGAAATAAAATGTAGTGAGGCATTAAAAAAACAGATTTGATCAAAAAATAACATGTCTAGCTTCTTTTACCCTCAGAAATATGCTGTTAAAATTTTTCGCTTTCCTTGTGAGTACCTACCTTGTATATCAGGGTTGCTACGGTGCTCAAAAGTATCTAAACATTTAGCGCCATGAAAATAGAGGCCAGGGGCCCATTTCTCAAAAGCTTGTAACTTGTAATACAAGCGGAAGTCCTTATCTAATTTTTAGTGTCAAAAAGAGACTTCCACTTGTATTACAAGTTACAAGCTTTTGAGAAATTGGCCCCTGCGGGTCTAGCCAAAAAGCCGTCTGCAATCGTATACGATAAGCGATAAGTAATAAATGTATGAGAATGACAGCCTGCTGCTCAGATATTTGTGACCATCCTGGCCGCTTCGATATATCAGAAGGAACTTTATACTCAATAAAAATACACATACAGCTATACTTATAGGACAAATTTGTCGGGTTCAATGGCCATTGTATAAGTTTTTCTCCCTTGGGGCGTATAGGGTTGGCTACTCGAAGTTTGCGTGCGCGAAGAATATTAGATTTATTTTGGTTAGAGTAATCTTTGTTCTCTTGAGGTTCATGAATTTTTACTTCGATGTTAACTTCAAACTAATAAAACATAATGCTTAAAATGCGACATTTTTTTTCTGAACCTGGCATGGCAGTTTTGACATTACGTTTTTGTCAGCCTCTGTAGCTCTAGTTGGTAGTGACCCTGTCTACGAAGCTGGAGGTTTTAGGTTCGAATCCCGGCGAGGACATTATTTGGTGTATTTATTTATAACAAATATTTGTTCCCTGGTCATGGATGTCTATGTATTTAGTATCTATATGTGTTTATCTATTATACGAGTATACTCGTATATCGTCTCCTCGTATTTGAACCTTACGGGACGAAGTCGTTTTGTGTAAGATGTCATAACACAAATCCGGGTGCAGTTAAATTTAATTAATAAACGCAGCATAATCCGTTTAAATAGTTTTATTTCATGAGTAATCATCGCGGAAACCGAGAAAAAAACAAATACGAACCTTCAAAAGGGTAAGCCAAAAAACAAAAACAATACGAAGTTTTATCTTATCAATAAAAATGCCTCATCGAAAGCTCATGCATGAAAGGCATGCTCAACTTTTTTCGACACGTCAACGTCTAATAAAAACGTTCGACGTTCGGCACGCCCCTCGATTTAATGCCCACAAAAACGGCAATACCACCCGTAGATAAACCCAGTTATTATAACCCTTATCGCTAGAGCAATAGGGTCGTAGATAAAACAAGGAAGGAAGTTTATGAAATATAAATCGACATTGATGTGGACATGAGCCTGATTCTTTTTTTTATTTACTACACAATTGATTTAAACACGTGTAGTTTTTTGTAGCACAATTTGTGTTGGTTGTTTGTGGGATATTTTTGTATTATTTATTTTTGGTAACATTGAAAAAAGTACTAATGTGTGTATAATATGGAAAGAGACAAACTATTATTAGCGGCTTGTTAAGTTAGCAGACGCTAAGTAGGCTAAGTACCAGGAGTTTTTTGGAAATTATTTTACTTGCCTTTTTGGGGAGGCAAGAATCCCGTTGCAGTGTATTAGATCAGTGTGGCGGACTCTGACATCAGACTAGTGCGTAAGCAATATACGCATAAGGTTCGAGTTTCCACGGTTTTGGATCAGACGCGGTGCGAAACTGCTCAGCGTTAGCGATTGTCATCTTGGTTACGTACGCAATCAATAATATTTGAGCATTCGCATTAGAGTAGCCACCGATTATAAACCAGTACAAACTTTTAATTTTGGCAACCCTAGTGCTTCAGGTTTCGTCTCCGTTCAGAATTTTAATTGGCGCATCAAAAACCATCGGTACCAGCTCATGTAGGTACCGATTGTGTAATAATTGCGCGGACCAAAACAGAATATCAGTTCCTGACGCCGGTATTACTAGGACTAAAAATAAATCTCAATATTATTGTTCTGTTTCAATCATTGGGGCGATTGTCATAGTACATTTCGAAACAAGTGCAAAAAATTTTTTTTACACGTGTAATTAATGATTTTTTTCAAAACAAGTGCCTTAAAAAGAGAAAGGCCATAGTCGGATTTTCATAGTAAGTCAGCCTTTAAATCAACCAGACTCTAGTATTTTTTTGTGAGTACCTCTTATGGTGAAGAATATTTCTGCTGAGTATCAACGTCCTATCGGTGACAGTTTTTGACTTATGATTTTTTTTAGTTTTTTCTTTAATGTGTTGTATCTCAGGATGTATAAAAGCGAATTGCTTCAAATTTTGAAATAATGTTCTTTATTTAGATATGCATCGAATTTAAAAAAATGAATATCGATTGTCGTATAAAAAAAAGAAAAAAAAAGACCAAAAAATTTTTCATATTTTTTTTTGTGTACCTATGAAGTAGTGACACCTCTATTTTCTTTTTCTAATTATAGACCATACATTGGCCTACTAGTTGCCTAAGTATCAAAATTTTCCAAGCGGTACTTCTTACCAAAAATCGGCAATATGTGTGGTCAAGTTCTGCATTCAATCGGTGTTTTTCAATGTAGTATACAAACTCTTCATTTATATTTGAGTTTTCTTATCAGGTTATCTTATTTAAGAGTAAATGCTAATGACAACTTAATGTCATCATGATGCAAGCTGTTTATTTCATTATTAATCGGCCGTTTATTATTTTAACTAGCGTAATTCGATATTATTTATGAGATATTCATTAAAAATAATATATTGCAGTTAAATATTATCGAGATACGCTAGTTGAAATGGTAAACGGCCGATTAATAATGAAATAAACAGCTTGCATCATGATGACATTAAGTTGTCATTAGCATTTACTCTTAAATAAGATAACCTGATAAGAAAACTCAAATATAAATGAAGAGTTTGTATACTACATTGAAAAACACCGATTGAATGCAGAACTTGACCACACATATTGCCGATTTTTGGTAAGAAGTACCGCTTGGAAAATTTTGATACTTAGGCAACTAGTAGGCCAATGTATGGTCTATAATTAGAAAAAGAAAATAGAGGTGTCACTACTTCATAGGTACACAAAAAAAAATATGAAAAATTTTTTGGTCTTTTTTTTTCTTTTTTTTATACGACAATCGATATTCATTTTTTTAAATTCGATGCATATCTAAATAAAGAACATTATTTCAAAATTTGAAGCAATTCGCTTTTATACATCCTGAGATACAACACATTAAAGAAAAAACTAAAAAAAATCATAAGTCAAAAACTGTCACCGATAGGACGTTGATACTCAGCAGAAATATTCTTCACCATAAGAGGTACTCACAAAAAAATACTAGAGTCTGGTTGATTTAAAGGCTGACTTACTATGAAAATCCGACTATGGCCTTTACGCACGCCTAGCGTGCGCAAAGTTTACTTTTCCGCACTAGTTAGGATTTTTTTTTACATACTTAAAGCCTTAATCAAAATAAAAAAACGTCGTTTCAATATTGTTACGAAAGCTAGTCTAACACACTACGTAGTATACTCTGTTCAATAACCTTCGGCAGTAGTGAAAGGGAGCAAATTTAAAAGAAATATTCGTATTGTTGATCGCTCATAGAAAATTGGAATTTGTCGAACTTTTTCAGTGCCAAAAGAAGATACACAAAATTGAAGCTCATGACACAAAATAGTACATTACGACACAAGTGCAAAAAACCTTTACCTAAACCTACGAATTTCCTTTTTGCACGTGTCTCGTACGACGTTTTTTAGTACTGATAGCCCTTCGAAGTTTTGGACCTGACGTAAAATGACCCATTTCTCGCACTAGAGCCTAAAAAGGCACCATCTGTACCAAAATAGTGCATTACGACACAAGTGCTAAAAAAATTTGTACAGGTGGTGCCTTTTTTAGGCTCTAGTGCGAGAAGTGGCTCATTTTACGTCAGGTTTAAAACTTCGGAGGGTCATCTGTACTAAAAAACGTCGTACGAGACCCGTGCAAAAAGGAAATTCGTACCTGTGTCGTAATGTACTATTTTACCGTAAATAACAGGAATATGTACAGTCGCCATCGGATATATCGAAGTGGGCAAGGTGCTCAAACATATCTGAACATGAATTCTAATGCAATGACAATTAATAAAGGCACGTTCCTCCAGACCTGCTGAACAGATTAAATAACTCAGATGATTTCGGCGGATTCAATAAACTGCCCCCTTAGCACATCTTGTGTTAGACAGTTTCACAGCACTCGCGGCTCCCCGTCCTTTTTCGATTGTATTGATTAAAAAGAGTCGGCTGCGAGTTGCTGCCAACACGAGATATCCTAGCCCCCATGAGCCCGAAACCCAAATCACCTGAGTTCTTGAAGCAAAGGCAATATATGAGCAGGATTCCAAAATGCGCCCACACAGGTAACGATTCGCTTACGTGTTTTAATTCGTCCAGAAAAAGCGTCGGATGTTGCTAGTTAAAAAACAATACCGTGGTCATTTCCAGATATATCGAACGGTTAAAGTGCTTATAAATGGGACAAAATACTTTTCGTTGTCTTGTTTCATACCACTCTGTCACGCTTTTAGTTGCTGTTTCGACTCAGTAAATTAAAAAAATCGAGTGCACTTGTATTTCTTTTTCACACTAGATTTTAATGCATACATCAGGAATTCAAAACAAAATATCATCTCATACAAAAATCACTACTGCGTCACGTTTTTTAGGGACACAAAATAAGACAACGAAAATAATTTTGACCCAAATATCTGAACAAGCTCAATGGTAAAACGTCAAGGGTCACATCAACAGCTGAATCCACTGCTGAACGCAGGCCTCTCCTACTACCTATGAGTATGAACGCATTTTAGGAGGTAAAAGCCTATAATCGCCAAGCAAGCGGATTGGCGATCGCAGTAGTATCCACTATAATGACACTGCTACCCATCATCAATCATCTATCAACAAACGGTCAGTGACACTTTAATCCCTTAGTCAACTCTTGGAACACCCACGGGAAGAGTTGGGGTGGTAACAAATGTATTCCTGCCACCACTCGGCCATTGTGGCCTTATCCTATCATCATCACCATCAGTTCAGCCATAAGACGTCCACCGCTGAACATAGGCCTCCTTGGATCTCCACATACACCGAAAAAGCGACCTGCATCCTGCGTCTCCCAGAGATCTTCATAAGGTCGTCTCTCAATCTTGTGGGTGGACGTCCTACACTGCGTTTGCCAAACCGTGGTCTCAAACACTTTTCGACCCCATCGACCATCTCATCGTGCAATGTGGTCTGCCCATTGCCACTTCAGCTTATCCTATACAATGTGCCCATGAGGAAAGGAAAAAATTCAACAGCGGATTTCGGACCAAATTTGAAGTTAAAAATGTCATAATATGAAGTTTTCTGGATTCAGTCTATTTTAAGAGAAAATTTGCTTTTTTCTTAAAACCGTTTTAGACCGTTACGCTATGATAAACGCATTTTAGGAAACTATTTTTTCACCATGTTGTTTTAGTCTTATCACACTTAATTTTGACAAACATCAAATGAACAAAAATATCTTTAACTACTAGCTAAGTTTGATTAAACCTTAAATCCTTTTTTTGTGTATTGAGGCATTCAAAACATCAAAAAAACTAAAAAAAAAACTATTTTCTTTGGTATATGAAATCTAATATTTCAAAAAAATTTTTTTTGCAGATTTGGCCAAAACTCATTTAACATTTTTTGCTTCTTTTAGTCTCAGGAATATGCTGTTAGAAATTTTCCCTTTTCTCATGGGCACCTTGTATTATACTTAAAATAACTAGAAGAATTTACTTGGAACAATATTTACAGGAAGCTCCCACGACTTATCGCATGCTCAGCTAATACATTATTAATGTGGCTTTGCATAAATAAAGGGCCGTTCCGGTACTCTCTCGTTTAAACACATCTAAAACATGTATTTATATCTGAACGTATGCCCGGGGAACAAGGTTCAAAATCGTTGACATATTTTTGGAGCGGACCTTGTGGATGTGGTATGCAGTAGTTTACCAATATTGGATAGTTCACATTAACGGTAAGGATAGATTGATTTGGCCGAGCGGTTCTTCAAAGACATGTGCATACTGCATAATCATTGATCTAAGCGTTTTTAGAAAAACCGGCCAAGTGTCGGACTCGCGCGCGAAGGGTGTCGTACCATTACTAATTTATCATAAAAAATACACTTAAATGATAAATGTTGGATGTCATACAGGGTGGAACGGAACGACGACCTTTCCCGCTACCGACCGAGTCTACCAACCATTACGTACGATGAACTTTCAGTATAGTACCAACCAACATCGAACTATTTAAAAAAATAACCCCTCATACAAAGTGAGCGATTAGTTAGAGTTCAATAGCACGGAAAAGTAAATTTTCCATGTACGTTTTCGATGATGGTCCCATACTGAAAGTTCATCATAATGGTTGGTAGACTCGGTAGACGTTGGTGATCTTGGTCATTTTTTAGGTATATGACATCCAATATTTATAATTTATGTAGTATTAAGTAGTGTGACTACTGGGGAAACAATAAAAGTACAAATCAAAATATTTAGTTAATTAATTATTTGACGTGTTTTCACTTTTACTTAAGACACTTAAACTAAAAAAAAAAAACTAAAAATTGTCATTCCTGTCTAGGTAATATGCTTAATAAATAGACCCCGGTATCGGTGGTGCAAAATGGTAGCTGTCAAGTTCTTAGGGATGGGGTAAAAATATTTGTGATGTCGATAATTAAAGTTACATATCGATAATTTTTCTTTACCATAATAATAAGCTAAGACTTTAATTAAACGCACCTATTTATGATATAAACTAGGACTATATAATTACAAAATCAACAAAATATTTATTTAATGTTATGTAACATCGCCATACTTTTTATTGAGGCAATTGTCGATGAACCTTCTGAAGTTTGGGTTTTCGAATTTGGTCCAAAGTATGTTACAACTGACGAAAAAATTAAGCAGATCTCGGTTACAGTTTAATTGGTTTTATTTTTTTTTCTTTTATTATGAGTGTTTTCATACAAGATTGAGTTGCAATGCAAGATATGCAAGATTACAAATATTGGAATGGAATATCCTTTATTAAATAATCAATATTAGTAGAACATACGTTGTTGATTTTCTCTTGATGGCAATTCGACTCCATGTGCTTTTTTATATTCCAACATCTGGAAATGATGTGTATTCTGCAAATTGTATATTAAATGTTTTTCATTCATTTTTGAAGTTCAGGGTGTTCACCAAGAAGTGACTCCACTTTCTATTGTATAAAATAATATATTTTAGGCGAATAGACTCGTAAACATGGCTAAATAATCGAAGACATCGTTGTAAGATGACTTTGACTATATATTGTTTTTATTCAATGTTGTGCAACTCGAAACATAATAAATGTAATAGCGACCAGAGATTTGTATTGTAATAGTAATGATTTATATATTAAATATTAATTATTATCATAGATTCCAAAAAAGGGATACAAATAAATGGTCCTTGTACATAAAATAAATAATTGTACAAAAACTCGAGTATTTAATGTTAATTATTATCATAGATCCCGGAAAAAGGCATATAAATAAATGGTCCTTGTACAGTAGGGTTCAAAATTGCATGAACAGTTTATGAATGAATTCATTCATAAATTGTCCATGCAATCCTGAACGCCACTGTACATTAAAAAATAATTGTACAATCGAGTATCGATATCGACATCACAAAATGTGTTTACCTATCCCTAAGTAAGAACTTGACAGCTATCATTTTGCACCTCCGATACCGGGGTCTATGACTAGACCCCGGTATCAGAGGTGCAAAATGGTAGCTGTCAAGTTCTTACTTAGGGATAGGGAAATACATTTTGTGATATCGATATATTTAAATATTTATCACACGGGCATTTATTAGAGTACTCTTACTCCATGATGAGGATCCTCTAAATGGATCGAAACATGTCGAGCAATTATCGACTTAAATTACGTGAGTAACCCGTGTGATAAATATTTAAATATTTTTGAGTCTCACGTTAGTTATAACTCGATATCGATACTCGATTTTTTGTACATCTTATTTATGTACAGTGGCGTTAAGAATTGCATGGACAATTTATGAGCGAATTCATTCATAAACTGTACAAGGACCATTTATTTGTATACCTTTTTTCGGGATCTATGATAATAATTAACATTTAATACTCAATTTTTGGTACAATTATTTTATTATGTACAAGGACCATTTATTTGTATCCCTCTTTTTGGGATCTATGATAATAATTAACATTTAATATATAAATCATTACTATTATAATCAAACCCCGGATGACGGGAGCAAAAATGCGTTTCTCACTAGTGCTTAGTTAAATATCGATTATTCTATCGACATCCATACCAACATTTTATGAATTAGAAATGTATTGATCAACAGTAATTTATGCAACCGTACGTAATCAGAGGCATTGCGATCTAAAATTGATAAACAATAATATGTCAATAATACCTAGTACCATAGGCCAGTTACAAAACCGAAACTAAAGCCTGAAAAGCAGCTTGAATGTCGTTCACAATTTCGAAGTGCACTTATTAAGATTACTTTTACATACTCAAGGCGAAATTATTCACAAAAAATATCATAATGTGTTGACTAAAAAAATTGGTGAATTCATACTAAAAATCTTAATTAAATTTTGATATCTGGAAAAGAAGTGGAACTACTAGGGAAACATAATTAGCATAATCTATAAATTTCAAATTAAAAAATATCGTTCATATGAATGTCGATAGAATAGTCGATATTTAACTAAGCACTAGTGACAAACGCATTTTTGCTCCCGTAATCCAGGGTTTGATTATAATACAAATCTCTGGTTGCTATTACATTTATTATGTTGCGAGTTGCACGACATTGAATAAAAACTTGCGATATTAATACTTATAATAAATTATTTACGTCAATAGATAGTCAAAGTCATCTTACAACAACGTCTTTGATTATTTAGCCGTGTTTACGAGTCTATTCGCCTAAAATATTTTACCACAATGTCGTAACAGATGTGCTTACCATAGAAAAAATCAACTACGAAAGACTCTGGTTGTCACGGGATTCGAACCCGCTGCCTCTGGATTGCCGGTCCAACGTGCTACCAATTACACCAGACGACCTTCCGTCGATCACAGCGAATTTTTCCAATGGTATTGTGAATCTAATCACTAGCGACATCTGTACGTAATGTTTCGAAGGTACTACAACCTTAAGCCACACTCCTAAGACGTATGCATCACATAATCGTCTGCAAGCTCGGCAACTCTACGCTGCGTTGAATTTGCTAGAGAGGGCGCTGTAATCAATACAAGATTAGAAAACATCAATTTTATTTTTATAATTAAACAAATTGATATTGAAGTTACTTTTTTACAATGCGGATAATCCCACAATGTCGTAACAGATGTGCTTACCATAGAAAAAATCAACTACGAAAGACTCTGGTTGTCACGGGATTCGAACCCGCTGCCTCTGGATTGCCGGTCCAACGTGCTACCAATTACACCAGACGACCTTCCGTCGATCACAGCGAATTTTTCCAATGGTATTGTGAATCTAATCACTAGCGACATCTGTACGTAATGTTTCGAAGGTACTACAACCTTAAGCCACACTCCTAAGACGTATGCATCACATAATCGTCTGCAAGCTCGGCAACTCTACGCTGCGTTGAATTTGCTAGAGAGGGCGCTGTAATCAATACAAGATTAGAAAACATCAATTTTATTTTTATAATTAAACAAATTGATATTGAAGTTACTTTTTTACAATGCGGATAATCCCACAATGTCGTAACAGATGTGCTTACCATAGAAAAAATCAACTACGAAAGACTCTGGTTGTCACGGGATTCGAACCCGCTGCCTCTGGATTGCCGGTCCAACGTGCTACCAATTACACCAGACGACCTTCCGTCGATCACAGCGAATTTTTCCAATGGTATTGTGAATCTAATCACTAGCGACATCTGTACGTAATGTTTCGAAGGTACTACAACCTTAAGCCACACTCCTAAGACGTATGCATCACATAATCGTCTGCAAGCTCGGCAACTCTACGCTGCGTTGAATTTGCTAGAGAGGGCGCTGTAATCAATACAAGATTAGAAAACATCAATTTTATTTTTATAATTAAACAAATTGATATTGAAGTTACTTTTTTACAATGCGGATAATCCCACAATGTCGTAACAGATGTGCTTACCATAGAAAAAATCAACTACGAAAGACTCTGGTTGTCACGGGATTCGAACCCGCTGCCTCTGGATTGCCGGTCCAACGTGCTACCAATTACACCAGACGACCTTCCGTCGATCACAGCGAATTTTTCCAATGGTATTGTGAATCTAATCACTAGCGACATCTGTACGTAATGTTTCGAAGGTACTACAACCTTAAGCCACACTCCTAAGACGTATGCATCACATAATCGTCTGCAAGCTCGGCAACTCTACGCTGCGTTGAATTTGCTAGAGAGGGCGCTGTAATCAATACAAGATTAGAAAACATCAATTTTATTTTTATAATTAAACAAATTGATATTGAAGTTACTTTTTTACAATGCGGATAATCCCACAATGTCGTAACAGATGTGCTTACCATAGAAAAAATCAACTACGAAAGACTCTGGTTGTCACGGGATTCGAACCCGCTGCCTCTGGATTGCCGGTCCAACGTGCTACCAATTACACCAGACGACCTTCCGTCGATCACAGCGAATTTTTCCAATGGTATTGTGAATCTAATCACTAGCGACATCTGTACGTAATGTTTCGAAGGTACTACAACCTTAAGCCACACTCCTAAGACGTATGCATCACATAATCGTCTGCAAGCTCGGCAACTCTACGCTGCGTTGAATTTGCTAGAGAGGGCGCTGTAATCAATACAAGATTAGAAAACATCAATTTTATTTTTATAATTAAACAAATTGATATTGAAGTTACTTTTTTACAATGCGGATAATCCCACAATGTCGTAACAGATGTGCTTACCATAGAAAAAATCAACTACGAAAGACTCTGGTTGTCACGGGATTCGAACCCGCTGCCTCTGGATTGCCGGTCCAACGTGCTACCAATTACACCAGACGACCTTCCGTCGATCACAGCGAATTTTTCCAATGGTATTGTGAATCTAATCACTAGCGACATCTGTACGTAATGTTTCGAAGGTACTACAACCTTAAGCCACACTCCTAAGACGTATGCATCACATAATCGTCTGCAAGCTCGGCAACTCTACGCTGCGTTGAATTTGCTAGAGAGGGCGCTGTAATCAATACAAGATTAGAAAACATCAATTTTATTTTTATAATTAAACAAATTGATATTGAAGTTACTTTTTTACAATGCGGATAATCCCACAATGTCGTAACAGATGTGCTTACCATAGAAAAAATCAACTACGAAAGACTCTGGTTGTCACGGGATTCGAACCCGCTGCCTCTGGATTGCCGGTCCAACCGGTAAAATATTTTATACAATAGAAAGTGGAGTCACTTCTTGCTGAACACCCAAAAAATAATGAAAAACATTTAATATACAATTTGCAGAATACACATCATTTCCAGATGTGGGAATATAAAAAAGCACATGGAGTCGAATTGCCATCAAGAGAAAATCAACAACGTATGTCCTACTAATATTGATAATTTAATAAAGGATACGAGTATTCCATTCCAATATTTTTAATCTTGCATATCTTGCATTGCAATGTAACTCAATCTTGTACGAAAACACTCATATAAAAGAAAAAAAATGAAACCAATTAAACTGTAACCGAGATCTGCTTAAGTTTTTCGTCAGTTGTAACATACTTTGGACCAAATTGGAAAACCCAAACTTCAGGAGGTTCATCGACAATTGCCCCAATAAAAAGTATGGCGATGTTACATAACATTAAATAAATATTTTTTTGATTTCGTAATTATATAGTCCTAGTTTATATCGTAAATAGGTGCGTTTAATTAAAGTCTTAGCTTATTATTATGGTTAAGAAAAAATATCGATATGTAACTTTAATTATCGACATCACAAATATTTTTACCCCATCCCTAAGAACTTGACAGCTACCATTTTGCACCTCCGATACCGGGGTATATTAATAAATCTGTCGTCAACGAGTTGGTAATCAAGTGTTAAGATCGCCCGCTGACCTAGAAACTTCCGTCACATATCATTGCACACATTAACCGTAACTGTTGATATTTGAGACGATCATTGGCTTAACAGAAGAAGAGCGTGCTTTTAAAATGACTTATCTCCGTATGAAAAGCATTTTGTTTTAAATATTGGATGTTATATACCAAAGAAAAAACGACCAAGATCACCGCTCTGCCTTATAAACTCGGGTCTTAAGACCGAGTGGCCGAGCGGTGCAGGCATCAGCCGCGAAAGCTGATCACGTGGGTTCGATTCCCACCTCGGACGTTGGTGATCTTGGTCGTTTTTTCTTTGGTACATGACATCCAATATTTATAATTTATATAGTATTAAGTAGTGTGACTACTGGGGAAAAAATAAAAGCACAGAACACAATATTTAGTTCGTAAATAATTTGATTAGTGTTTTCTCAATAAGTTCAAGCATTTTGTTATTGAGAATCCCAATGCTGGGTACAGGCCTCCTCTCTCATTTCCCATGAATAAGGGGAATAATTTATAATTATAACATACATTATAAATTATGCGTACCACCTCAAACTTATCGTTATGCGTACCACCTCAAACAAACTCATGCATTGATGATAAAATTAATATTCAAAATAAATAATGACAGTATGACTTCATTAATACATACACGGTGTAACACAAAAAAACCAAATTACCTACTTGAACAGTGTATTCCGGAGGTCATTAGAAGCAATTAATCTTACATGAACCTATGTCGAAACATGACATTTTTTCCTGCATTTCAATATAACTGTTTTCTTGCTAAGTATGAGAACATTTAAAAAATAATCAAGTCCATTTAATTAACATATTTTGCTCCTCAAATATCAAGAATACGCTGTCAGAGTTATTCGGTTTACTTGTAATTCTCCGTGTATTAGAACTATTATAAATGTTTATGTTTATTAGTGTCGTTCGGTCCGCGTTGGCAAATGTCTTCCTATTTCCTAGTTTCTTTGAACTAAATTAGTTAGTTACTTTTGCTTAACTTGTTCTGGTTGAAAAGAGTTAATTTCGTGGACGTGTTCAGTAAATGAACACGGAGTTTTTAAAGTTACCGGCATCTGGGTGCGGTTTGGTTGGAAATAAATTACGAGTGTTGTACAGTCAAAGACAAAATAAGGTGTACACAAAATTATGTATTTTTTTGAGTTTAAGTTTTGTATTTTTGCTTTAGGATTTCCAAAAGGATCTTTAAGACAAATTAATGGAATAATTTAAATTACCTCTTCAAATTGAAGTAGTTAATAACGGCAATTTTGTGATTTCGTGTAACATTTAATGACATTTCTTACATTTAACGTTATCATTTTGTTTTGTCAGCCTCCGTAGCCTAGTTGGTAGTGACCCTGCCTACGAAGCTGGAGGTTCCGGGTTCGAATCCCGGCGAGGGCATTCTTTGTGTATTTATTTATCACAAATGTTTGTTCCTTGGTCATGGCTGTCTATGTATTTAAGTATCTATATGTATCTATCTATTATATATATCGTCGCCTGGTACCCACATCACAAGCCTTAATTGAGCTTACCGTGGGACTAGGTCGATTTGTGTAAGATGTCCCAAGATATTTATTAGATATTTATTTTATTATCATTTCTGAAAATTACCTTAAAATTCGGAAAAAATAAAAAAAATACAAAAACAATTGAAAAACATTACTATTTCTAAGTAATTTGTGGGGCATTCAATTGTTAGTTGTTTATATAGGTAGTTAGAAAAACGAATTACTGTTCATGACTCATGTTTCACCCTGTATATCGGATAGCGACTGTATATATAGTATAGTAGTAGTTTTATGTTAGTAACCGCGACACCACGGTCCTGTCGCTTATACGACATTCCATAGAAAGTGACAGTGAGGTCCATATAGTACGATGCTTCATGCCTTATCTACAGACTAATAAAATAGTGGTGATTCTATTCTCATTTGGAAAAAGTAGTAGAAAAAAAGTTGTTTTGGTATTGGATGGGCTAACTGTAAAGGATTTATGCAAATATTCCATAGAAAATGAAAACTTTATAAAAAAAATCCTACTTTTGTCTTATCAGAATACAGTAAGGAAAGATTAAACATAGTTTTCATAGTTTTATTTCATGTGTAATTCTCGCGGTAACCGAAGAAAATATATTGATTCACCCATATATTATATTATACAGAATCACTAATCCTAATGCACTGCCGTCTTTTCCACAGCAACCGTTATAAGCAGGGATCGGACAAATGTGCGTCATTGTTTGCAATAATATGGACAATTGGACATGACTCCAAATTTGATTAAATGAATAATCAAACTAATAATTTCTTGAAATTTGTTTTCGAAGCTTTAAGGTGACTATTTAAAAGGTTTTCATAGTTACCGGTGTCAAATATGTAATTTTCTGAAAATGATTAAATAATTAATTATTCAATCACCTTACGAGTCATGTCCATATTATTGCGAACGAAGACGCATCTTGTCCGATCTCTGGTTATAAGTTAAAAGACAGTAACTAAAATATATTTTTTTCTAAATCTATACTCTGCTGTGGCTGCGGTCGATTTAATACAATAAACCATAATAGTCCTGCGTGTGAGTAGATACTTGAAAATGAATTACCGAAGGCGTGGGGAAACACAAAAACGCTCCAAATATACCATTACCTAGTCACTGAATATATATGGACCTTATGCTTATTGAAATAAGAGTCATGTATGGTCAGTTAAGTTGTTGGTGTATTAATTCGAGTCGGTAGCTTTTGGGAGTGATTTTTGTAATTTGTGTGTTATCTTTTGGTGGGAATGGTTGATGGGCATGAAACGAAGGGGCCATGACAGATTTGGTAATCGTTTACTATTTTGTGTTTACAATTGAAACGTGGAAGTATTCTGCGAAGGGACATTCGGGCTTTGACATTCATTGTTTTAGGACAGAAAAAAGTCCTAGTTTTTTAACAATTTGGGAAACAATAATTATATTATATATTTTTTGCGCTACCAGAAATAATCATAACCTTTTTTTTCAGAAAGACGTGCTTCTTGTTAGCCAATATTACTTTCGAAACGAATTTAACATGTTTTGTATGCATTTACGTATTTAAATAGTGAATGAGAATATGTATAATCATAAATTAGTAATAATATAACTGTACAGCACTGATGCCTTTTGTCTCTTTTTACATAAATTGTCTCTATTTTCATAATTCGTTTCAGTATGAACTATTAATTAAAGAGCGCATTTAGTACTACCTTGAAAAATAAAAACCTACATACAAGGTGCACCCAGCAACATACAATCATAACAAACAGGCCATTTTATTTATAAAACAATTATAATTAAAAGAACGATTATAAAAGTATTTTCTCGTCTAAAACAGTTAAGACATAAGTGTACGTCCACGTCCTAGCAACTATAATGATAGTACAAGCGTTTAATTACCAATTAAAATGGCGATTACTACAAAAAATTAACTTTCAGGAGTAAAAAGCGTTTTAAATTATGTTTGCGTTCATAATCACACGTAAGAGTTAACACGCGTGACAGTAAAGTAAAAGGACGTAAGTGCAAATTTATAGAATTACGTATTTCGACAAGACATTGAGTGACGCGGGTAACCTTGATATTAGGCTTATTACTTCCGCGTTTTTTTTTAATTTCGAACGGAGATCGTCTTCAAGGTTTGACAGTTTACAAAACGTTATTACAAATATAGGCAGATAGGCATAAAGTACTTTTGTGAATGATTATAAGCCATTTAGTTCTTTCCAAAATGGTAAGAAATTATCGTTAATTGGCATGTAGAATATACATGATCACAACAATCACAAGTGCATTTCAGGCCTTTTTAAAGGCTTTTCAAGTTGAAGTCAAAATAATGAATATACAAGAAAGTAACTAACACAGCTTTTTTATTACTTATGATGCAGACAAAACAACAAAAAACGTCTCATGACAGTACAACAAAAAGGAATACAGATTTTCACCTACTTTTTCCTTCCCAGGAAATGATGTATAAAATGAAAAATAATATGTATAGAAAACATCTGCTCATAAAGATGACGCGATAATCTTATTTTTGTATCTGAATAAGTGGTATCGGAACATATTTTAAGTAATTTTAATCTATCTGTATTTTTGAATTTCACTATTTCGTATATATATTTCTGAGAATATCTTACAGCTCAAGTAACGAGAAACACGACATAGAAACAGTCAATTTACAATTACAACAAACATAATTGTAACGACATAGAGACCTAAAAGTTACCACATAAACTACTAAAATGTAACAAAACACTACTATTTTTGTTACAATCCGTAAATACAACTAATACTGCATCTATTTTCTGCAACTATTACAAATTCAGCGTCCCACTTACCGTGTAAAACCACGGACAAAATACCAGTTTCTTTAGTATGTCGGTATGAACATACAATAAACGAACTAACAGTGCTAATTATTCAATGCCACTTCGCATTTTGCATTGAATAGCACGTACAGTCGGCATTAGATTCGAGCGGACATGGTGATCAAAAATATCTGAACGTGTACTCTAAAGGTGCATGCAGACCAAAAGAGCATTCGCTGTTCTATCCCCCACTCTACGAAATCAATGAATCACGTCGTATCGTGTAACGATCGAATTAACGCTATAGCAATGATGCCTGCTCAGATATTTATGATGACTCTGGCCGCTTCGATATATCTGATGACGGCTGTACCCAACCTAACAGTGTCAGATGAATAGATGCTTAAAAAATATCGCTCGATTTTTTAAGCATTAAAAAAAACGAGCGATATTTTTGGAAACTATATAAAATCTGGCTTACGGTCATCGCATCCTAAGGATGTCCAAGCAAAATTATTTCAATGTATTTCTGTAATGGCTGAAATAAAAGATAAATATTTGCCTTGAAGGTAACCAACACTACACTAATATTAAAATATCATTTAATTGAAATAACTATAATTTTTCTACGATAAACAAAATCGTATAGTCCCACAATGTCGTAACAGATGTGCTTACCATAGAAAAAATTAACTGCGAAAGACTCTGGTTGTCACGGGATTCGAACCGATACCTATTATCATCAAAAACTCCGTGCTACTTGCTCAATTATGATTCATTAAAAAAAAAACTTCTAATAAACCTTACTACATTGACAAAAATGATTAACGAACCATACCTAACATCGCTTCCTTGTAAGAATCAGCTGATTCGTCATACCATTATATCATCCACAAAAAAATACGTACCTAACAAAACTATCTGACCGGCAATCCACGCGTACGCATCCATTGACACATCTTTAAACCAAAACCATTTATAAAACCTTTTTTCCACTCACAACACAGCACGGGATCACTTTTGACACAATTTTGCGCGCGAAAACCGGAGCGTGACACTGACGTTTCTTTTTTTTCTATATCTTTTTTTTTAACGAGTGCGGCGCGCGCGGTCGTACGCGTTTACCGAGTAGCGACTACGTGGTTGAACTAAAGGGCATAGAGTAACGTAGCACTGCGCTGACAGGTTTGGTCGAGATGGACAGGCGACAGGGTATTGTAGGAAGAAAATTGTGTTTTTTTGTGTAGCCATTGTTTTAGTGATTGAAAAACGTCCGGTCATAATGTCTAAGTCATTTTTTTATAGTGTGACGAAGTTGTCAGTAGAGAAAGGCGGCAAATTGAAAAAAGTTATGAAATGTTGATGGTGCATAGAAAACGTGATTTTTTCGGCGTTTTTCACTGCCGACGTGCCAGATTACACTTAAGGACATATATTTTGTTGACACTTGTAATAATATGATTTACCATATCAATACGTAATTAAAATTATTGGTGAAAACTTAATACACAAACATAGTTTGTTGCACATGTATTATATTTACTAAATTCAGTTGCATACTAAATTCAGTAGTTCATAGTAGTATATAGTTCATTTATGAACTTAAGTTGAATTGCAGTCGACCGTAAATATTTATTGAAAATATTATATTTTTCTTGTCACTGAAAACTTTATTTTCCCTTATCTATCATGTAAAACATAATTAATAAACAATTGTCACGACATATCATCCAAATGAATACAATACAATAAATCTCTTATCCATCTAATTACTATTAATCTTCCTAATTACTCCCTCAACCGATCAATCTTAAGCGTTTTGAGTTAAATTAAAACACCGTTCGACCAGTCGTACAGTGTTGCAATACAACGGGCTCGCCCACATGACACATTCTACCGAAATTCTACACACTCGCGCTGGTACAGTCACCAACAATTGCTTGTATGAATAACGAGATCAGCAAATATATTTAGGCGGGTCAAAATTCTTTTCGTTGTCTTATTTTGTGTCCCTATAAACGTGTGATTTTTGTATGAGATGATGTTTTATTTCTAATTTTTGATGTATGTATTACAATCTAGCGTGAAAGAGAAATATAAGTGCACCGGTTTTTTTTATACACCGTGTTTTTTTTATACACCGTGTTTTCATTGATTTCCGTTAAATTAAAAGGAAGCTTATTTAGGTCAAAAATAATCAATTTATCTAAGAAACTAATGTCTTAACTCTTACTGTTATTTAGCTATTAAAAAAATAAGTTTAATGACTGAACAAGTGTATCGCATTCTTTATTACATCCTAATGTAACTTATTTTGACGTGTGCCGTCAGTCACCTGAGATCTTATTCTTAAGGTTCTCTCACACTTGCCATTACAATTATTATGTATGAAAATGAAAAAAAAAAATACGCAATCAACAAAAACCGATATACCAGGAAAGTTCTATTAATGTCCCAGGTTACCTGTCCAATTTAACGGAAATCAATAAAGGGTATTCCACGAGCCACTGAAAACCTTGAACGGGGTGATTTAGTAGTCTATACTGAACAACTTTTAATATGGGACCAATCAGGAAATAAAAAAAAAAATGTCTTTTTCATACATTTTGACCGATTGATCACGACATTTTATATGAAAAAGGCAATTTTTTTTTTGAGATTTCTGGGTTAGCTCCATAGTAAAATGCGGTTAAAAACATTAAGTGGCCGAATTGAAACTGCGACAAACTGTACTGATTAGACGATGCATAGCGGTGCATTTCGACTATCACGTAGGTGTCACCAATTAAGTTAATCGGACCAGTTAACTGTCATCGCTTTACGACTTTGAACTTGAACCCTTTTGGATAAACATTAGCCAAGATACCATTCTGAAATCGTATACGATAAGTGATAAATTCGAACGACAAGTCACGTGACGATTTCCAAAGAATACGTCTCGTGACTTATCGCTTATCGTATACGATTGCAGAATGAAACCTTGGCTAGGCCTGCAGGCATCGGAGTT
This sequence comes from Thaumatotibia leucotreta, assembly GCA_025490895.1. NCBI lineage: Eukaryota > Metazoa > Arthropoda > Insecta > Lepidoptera > Tortricidae > Thaumatotibia > Thaumatotibia leucotreta. The sequence continues at coordinate 50,351 of JALPQI010002144.1, read as the reverse complement.
TTAAAGTTTGTCGGCATACTCATTTCACACCCTGTAGATGTACAGTCGACGACAAAGATAGTCAAAGTCAAAGTCAAACTATTCTTTATTCAAGTAAGCTTATTAATAAGCACTTTCGAATCGTCTGACATGAGAGAAAAAAATCTACTACTGGTTCAAACCCTACGCCGTTCCTGAGAATATCATTACGGTTTAGGTCTTATTACTACTTTATTGTCTTAACATTAAGGTCGTGTAAATATATTTTTAGTACAGATGGTGCCTTTTTGAGGCTCTAGTGCGAGAAGTGGCTCATATATTTTACGTCAGGTCCAAAACTTCGGAGGGCCATCTGTACTAAAAAACGTCGTACGAGACACGTGCAAAAAGGAAATTCGTAGCTCGTGTCGATTTAAAACATCGCCACACGTTACGGATTTCCTATTTTTCGCACTTGTGTCGTAATGTACTATTTTGGCACCTTAACCGTAATGATAACTTTAACGTCGACTGTACCTAGTTATTACAACTGTAAATTACATATGTTTTTACGTAACGTTTTTAACTGTAAATATCTCTTTTAAACCGCAACTTAAATGTTACCATTAATTGAAATCACAGATAAAACAGTATGTGGGTGTAATTATTAATTATTATTTTGAGATAATTAATGCAGGGTTGCATTGGGGCTATTAATTTTAATGACACGGTGTTGTTATGGTCGTTAAACATATTGGATAACAAGACAATACTAATAAAAAGGTCGTTGACTTCTATAAATACTATGTACGAAGGTACCCCACGTATGCCGCCTTCGTACAATTTATTTTTTTTGGGAAAAGCAACCTGACGTTCTTACCCTACTTTGTATTAAATCTAAGCCGAACTATTATCAAAGCCAGTATGCTTAGCACATGATTGGCGCGACAGTATCTCGCCGCGAGATAGTCTATCCGTTCCTCTTTTGTTAATATAGCTAGTGAAGGACGGGAGATCTATCACGCGGCGACGTACTGTCGCACCAATCATGTGCTAAGCCTCCAGGTTGGCTTATGATGGTCCCGTTTTATCTATTTATCGTGCTCCGCATCACTTTCGCATTTACATACTTGTTAGAACCTGATGGCGACAACGACAAACGATTAAAATTTGAATACGGTACCATCATAAGCCTACAGATAATATAGCAATCAATCAGCATTGATTTCATTTAAAAATTGCTAGTACTTTTTTTTCTACGAGGCATAGAGTAAAAAGTGTACGATTCCTCCCCACCTTCCCCTACAGGGTTCGTAGTCTATGGGTAGGTGACAATAGAGGAAATTTGATAGATCTATATGACAGAGTTATATCTATATCTATATTTCTTTGGTATATGACATCTAATATTTATAATACATATACGTGTAGATACTTATAGCCATAACCAAGGAACAAATATTTGTGATAAATAAATACACAAATAATGCCCTCGTCGGGATTCGAACTCGGAACCTCCAGCTTCGTAGACAGAATCACTACCAACTAGGCCTTGAAGGCTGACGGAGTTATCATAAAATACCTTCTAATAATTTCTTAAGTAGAAATCAGAGACTAAAAACTCTTAAAACATGAAGAAATCCTTATGGTATCATTTTCAATTATTCAAACTCAGTGGACCATACATTCATCCAATGTTACGCTTTGTTGCGTCGAAAGTTATCTGTTTAAAAAATTGAATCGCATCAATTGTGGTTCAGCCGAGAGCCAAAGGGCGTAGAGTTAATTAGCCAGTACATTCACTATCATATATATCTGAGCGGGTACGATGCTCAAAAATATCTAAACATCTACATCCTCTTTTGTCAGCCTCCATATCCTAGTTGGTAGTGACCCTGCCTACGAAGCTGGAGGTTCCGGGTTCGAATCCCGGCGAGGGCATTATTTGTGTATTTATTTATCACATTTGTTCCTTGGGCATGGCTGTCTATGTGTTTAAGTATCTGTATCTGTATCTATCTATTATATATATCTATTATACAGGGTGTTTTTTTTTCGACCGTTCAAATTGTACGTAGTGAATGTGTAGGTCATACTGACCAACTTTTACTATGGGGACAAAGTCGAAATCGCGAAAAAAAAATCAGCTGGTTCATACATTTCGGCCGGCGTAATGCCGCCAATTTGTATGAAACAGCTGATTTTTTTTTCGCGATTTCGACTTTGTCCCCATAGTAAAAGTTGGTGAGTATGACCTACACATTCACCACGTAGAATTTGAACGGTCGAAAAAAAAACACCCTGTATATATTGTTTGTGAGCGGTCTGGCCGCTTCGGTTGCTGGCGATTATATCGGTCAAAATTCTTTTCGTTGTCTTGTTTCATATCACGCTTTTAATTGCTGTTTCTACTCAGTATATTAAAAAAATCTGGTGCGCTTGTATTTCTTTTTCACGCTAGATTTTGATCCATACATCGGAAATTGAAAACAAAACATCATCTCATACAAAAATCACCACTGCGTCACACTTTTTAGGGACACAAAATAAGACAACGAAAATAATTTTGACCCACTTAAATGACTTGAAGTTTAACTGTTTTGACATACTGGTTTAACTTACGTTTATGATTATCTCAAGTATGTATGTCTATTGTTCACGTTCAAATCGTAATTCATGGTCACGTGTCAATGCGGACCGTGACCTCCCAGTCAAGGCGTTTAAAACTTTAATAAGGCACTGGTCTCACCGCGAGCTACTAACCTATAAACTATGGGCTATAAACACGAACAAAAGATACGTAATCCCGTGTAAATAAAAGAGACACGGCGATACTCGCCCAGCTATCAGCTATCACCGCCGCGTCTCTTTTTTACTCGCAGGAGTGCGTATCTTTTCTTCGTGTCTAAAGCCCATAGTTTATTAATAAGGTAAGGTATATAATAATCAATTATGAATTCTTGGTTTCTTAACAACATAACTATGTTATTACCTATGTTATAGGTAGATAGGAATTAACATAATCGTGAAAAATCTAATCAATGTTTGCTATTATAAATTAAAAATTCGTAAACTTTAAACTTTTACAAAACCTGATTGTTTTCGAATATTTCTACTACCTACTAATTACTTTTAAAGGAGAACCATTTCTTTATTATCATTATTTGAATTTCAAATGATTCATTTGGAAGCATAGCAGTAAAGATAATAATTTACAACACTTAAACGAACTATATCAAAAATCTCATCTCTTAACGACAGAAACTATAAAATAATAACTTAATCAAGGCAACGCGTTCTAAGAAAAAACTAAACCGGTTGCGATGGGGTTTTAGCGAATAAGATGCGATAAAAAATGTATCCTGTTTTGCAGAAATACAGACCGTTGATGATTTAGTTGCTCTAGAAGATGACAGTTTTCAAATTGTAAAAAATACCTGGAACAAAGAAAAATACAGTAAGTAAAATTACAAAAAAATACAATTTGTTTAGGTATACATTAACACTTTTTTCCTTAAAAATATGTTTATACAATAGCAGATGAAGTTTACAGGTGTAATTTATTTAAAATATCTAAGATTGTAATTTGTAATCCCTGTTCAAATTACTGTTAACGTTTTTACAATGAATTGCTTGTTTTGAATTAAATCTAGCTAAGTAATTAAGTAGATTTTCATTAAATGATTACGTGAATAATATTTTAAGTTATTGGCTTTTTCGCTTGTCTAACGACGATATTTAAATTAATTTAAAGAAGTACTACATTCGTAAATGGTAGTAGGTATTATGTTAAGATTCTAACATGTAAGCTACAAGTATGTTCGCTTGAAACTGCACTTAACACTAACTGCATGGTGCATTCAAACTGCACTCGGTTACAGAGGAATTCCTTACAGTCTCAAACTCTCGTAACTATGTACCAGGAAATAAACGGGTGAATTGTTAAAAACCCTGGAAATTATAGGTCTACAAAATAAAGAAACAATATGTAAAAATATTTGTGGTATGACTGGTTACTTCAAAATTTAAAACTTTAATAAAACTACTCCTAGTTCCTTTTAAGGCCAAGCCAGACCTGACGCGTGGGCAGCGCGTGCGCGTGTGCGTTGTAATGTATGTAAATGTCATATTAGATGGCACACCGCTTGCGTGACGTGCACGTGTTCTAAAAATGCGTGATTATGATACGATGCATTTTATAACATTTATTTACATTTTTGTTTTCTACTGGCGAACGGTATAGGTTATATCCGTATACAGCGTTGGCACCCAAGTGACACTCTTGACATATCGACGATACTCGACAGAGTCGCCTAAGATCTGAAATCGAATTGGAGATCAAAAATGTAAACAAATGGGATACCACCACAAAAAAATAATCACGAGAGGTGGGTAATCTAAAATCGATGAAATACTTACTTAAAAAATGCGCATTTACAGTCACTGACGGTACGTATAGTTTTTAAATATTTTACAAATTGTTAATATCATACATTATTTTTTTAATGACACATTTTTCTAGATTGAATAAAATGTAGGGTGTTTAATTTATACTACTAGCAATGATAAGTAGTTTTAAACATTTGGTTTGCAGTTATATCAATGTACTGAAAAAAATCAAAACAAGATGGTGCTCCAAATTACTTTTTTATGAATTCATAAAAACTCCTAAAATGTAGCATTACAACGTACTTTGTGAATACAGATGTTAATATTTTTACCTACAAATCAATCATTTTAATTTTTTAATAGAAATGGATTCGATTGTAACTATAGATGAGGACTGGAATTGGTTCCCCGACTATCCTAAAGATTAAAGTAACACGACATTGGTTTTCAAATATTGATTATGTTGATTATTTACATCATTCTAGCAAAATTTCTAGGTATTATTTTTGTAATCAGGTACCATGGACACTCAGCCGTATGTTTTTTATAGTCATGTCCAAAATTATGTTAATGATTGTGTATCGAACATACTTTGACTTTCGCGTATCTACACCTAAACATCAAGCATTGTCTTAGATTTAGCACCTGTAAGGATAGTTTGTAAGTGTGCAAATAAATAAAATAAAATAAATAAACCCATCTCAAAATGCGACGTTAATTTATAAAAGTGTTAAAAAATAAAAAGTTTTATACCCCTATAATGTCACTTTAACATTGACTTTATAATGTCATGTCATTGTCATAGATTGTTTACATTTTTGATCTCGAATTCCATTTCAGAGCTTAGTAGCGCGAGCTAGGGTTGTCACACCATGTTTATTGAATAGCTATGTATAATGTACATCAGAGACAATTCCGTAAGTTGCATTAAGCATGTTTTACTACGTAAAGTGTATAATCAAAGCTAAAGCTTATTAAAATTGGTAATCGGGCATACGTAAAATGTATATAAGCGTAAATGTTTTCTATTTATTGTAAGAGTAAGTACACGAAAGACTTTCAAAACCATGTCGTAAATTGTCTTTCTAAAATGTATAATATTGCGATGATTTATCACTTTTTCAGTTAAAATATGTGAAACAGCAAATGAGCAGTGGAAAGGATTTATATGTTTAGCGAAATAAAAAACAGGTACCTTTACAAAACAATAGGCAGGGTGAATATTAAATCTATACATATTTTACCGTCGAGATAGTACAATTAAATACCGAATATACAAAAGCGTCATGTGTACAAATTGTATAATTAGAAAAACTGAAGAAATCGAAATGCGCCAGTGTGAACGCGCTTTATGCTTCATAAATCCATGTACAATTTAGAAGTATGCTCTCTAACAAACTTGACACAATTGTCACCTGCCTTACCGGACAAAATAGTGTCAATCTGAAAGTTGATTGGCCCTAATAAAAAAATTACGACTATAGATTCCTGCCTACAATCCTAAGTTCATAAGCCTCAATTAAACATGATTATTCCCATTTGAATTAGGAATTTTTGATATTATGTACGTACGAGGATATCTAGATCCAAAGAGGCAACCCTGCTATAAATATATAGACAAGTACGGTGCGCAATGTTTACGTGTTTGTATCCGTACTCACATCCAAAGGACTTGTTAATTATATTTGTTCGTTTGTCGGTCCGTGGTTCACCGAACCTCCCTCGTTCAGGTCGGGATAATTAGGAAATCTAGCTGTTTAAATACCAACTTAAAATAGGAAGATAAGTGGAAATGTAGGATTTGAAAACTGGAAGGTTACATTATAAAATCGGTCAAAAGTAATATAATGTTACGTACGAGTAGATACGTGCTGTATTCTCACAAGTAAGGACGAATCTACTAACGTGTCATAGACAGATTATCAATATTCATCATCATCATTACGCTCAGTCTCGTATCGTCCGCTAGCTGCGCATAGGCCGCTTTTTGAGTACGCTACACTAGTTATTTGGGCGATTTTTTGTCAAAATGTCATTTTTCGTGTTTTATCTACTCTAAATTCCTAGTTCTGTTGATCTCTGTAGAAGAAATAAATGCTTGAAAATGTCCTTACCTTTTGTGAATGTACTCCTAAATTACAAACATTCTAAATACATATGAAATCGTAACTCAATGCAATATAAAAAACTTCAACAATATAAACAAATGTTCAATAACAATTGAGAAATTACAATAAACGATTGTCTATTCAAGAGTATATGCAATACTCTGCTTAAAAAGGTACCAAGAACGGAACATGATAATACACTCTCGGACTTAGCCGATTTTTTTTAAAGATAATAAAAAAACAATTAATCTACTCTCACGATGCGCATCACGGTAGCACAGCTAGCTCCCCGATAGAATAAACAAATCAAACACGGGCCCATTTGCCCACATTTCTCACGGCACTCGAGTGGGTGTGACTGATGGCTACTCGACTTGACGAGTTCGCCACTTGACAAGCTTAGTACTTGACCGATTTAGTGCTACTTTTACTTTTGTGTATTGTGTCGATAGAGCTCGCTGACAAGCGATGATTTGGAGTTTTAATTTTGATGAGACTAATCTAATTGAATTGAAACTACCTTGAGACATCATAATATCTATAAATTTGAAAAAACATTCAGAGAGGCTGGTATTTTTTTAAAGCTGTACCATGAGTTTGCAAGTATTGGTAACGCTAGGTAATTCTTGAGACGTAAAGCAGGCCATCGCGCTCATTCTAATATGTCAACAGTACGAAAACCTAACGTATGAGGGTGGATCGATTTTTTTATTTTTGGAAATTCATAAAATAATCTTTATGGATCGATACTTCGTGGCTAGAGAAACAAAAAATATTATGATCAATTTTGTATTTACTTTTATTTTGTACTTCGTTTATAGGCCCAAAAATCGACTCTATTTTTAAGGTTTTTTTAAGAAAAGTCAGTAGTTCGTGGATATTTTCGGTTTTATTTTTATGTTTAAACAAAATAACATTATTTGTCATAAACTTAGAATTTGCACAATTTAATTATATGAAAATTATAACCAGTATCGGCAAAAACTGATTTTCAACTTTGAGACTCTTGGGGCAGTACTTGCCAAATGAATATCAGAAAAAGGTATATTGTTAAAGAATGTTACTTTTTACGACTATCATTCTATTAGCCGGCGGTTCCAAAAATCCGAAAATAAAATTTTTTTTCATACTTCAATGTATGGACCAAAATTTTTTTTCAGGATTTTCTGAAAGGGCCGCGTATAGGAATAACCTGTCTAAAAAGTAGCTTTTTCAACAATATATCTTTTTCCGATAATCATTCGGGAAGTACTGCCCCAAGAGCCTCAAAGTTGAAAATTATTTTTTGGAGATACTGCGAACAATTTTCATATAATTAAATCACACAAACCTTAAATTTATGGAAAACAATCTTATTTTGTTTATCCATAAAATTAAAACAGAAAATATCCTTGCTCATCCGAGTTTTCTTAAAAAAAACCTTAAAAATAAGGCCGATCTTCAGGCTTCTATATGGGGTCCATAATGATAAAATATTCAAAAATGGTCATAACATTTTTTGTTTTTCTAGTCGCATAGTATCGATTCGTAGGTAAAGATTATTTTATGATTACCCGAAAATAAAAAAATCGATCCACCCTACTAACGTATCCTTTATTTTGCAACTCATGCTACGGCTACTTGCTTAATTTTTAAAGCCTGGTATCTCGCTTACTTATCTATACTTTACAAAACATAAAAAATTGGGCTTAAAAATTATGAAATCAGAAAGCAATGTTTTTAGTAAAATGTAATAAAAGTGAGACAAAGTTAAATCAGTATGAAAAATATTGTATGTATTTATAAACAAAGATAACTTATTTAGGATCGATTTGAGACGCCAATGATTCAATTCTGATTATGATTTTAAAAATACGAACGGATATTAAAATTCATTTATTTCCAACAAATTGATACATACGGTGTTGAATCCTCCTTTTAAGTTAAAAACTTGTGTTAGGAGGTATTCGCTCTTTCATACAAATATTTTGCTACCAATGAATATAGTTATCCAAATATAGATATTCGTAGTTTTCCAATAAATCATTTTCATTAATATCATAACTCATATTCTCAGCCACATTTTTGATAACATTCCAATAAAGTAATATAAATACAATAATAACAATAAAACACCACCATAAACGTGAAATATGGTTCAAACCATACCATAGCCACGTTTTTTGTAGGCGGCGGAAATCCGTCCAGAATCCAATAGAGCAAGTCTTTACGCAGTAAACAATAACAAAATCGCTTTTTTTATTTCATCGGCACTTTCTAATCTGTGGCAATGGCTTTGGGGAAAACATTGCGTAACAGATTACGGGTCGTGCTACTGCGACGTACATTTTCTATTATATGATAAAAAAGATAAATTTCGATTGAAAAATAAAACGTCTCCTGTTCGGGGATAGTATGTATTTCTCAAGGGATTACCGTATGAGTATTAACACATTCGACACCGCGTACCCGATACTCGGGCACTCGTAAACTTTACTGAGATGCCGGCATACCCGGGGCCCGTTTCTCAAAAGCTTGTAACTTGTAATACAAGCGGAAGTCTCTTTTTAGCCAATGACATTAAATAATAAATGGACGCACAGAGCTAAACAAAAAAACCAAGAAAAGTGGCACTAAAAGTCATTTCTATCATGTTTCTGTTGAAGCTAATAAGCTCACTTACAATAAACTATAATAAAAAAAACTCAAAGAATAAAAAACTTTGTGAAGTGAGCAATAAGTGTCAAATTTGCGAACAACACCGCAAAATAGTAGAAACTTTTTATGTTTAAGGAATAATGATGCTATACCGTAAGGTGACCAAATGTCAACTGTTAGAACTGAATAGCGGAGCAAAAGGACCGCAATATTTACTTCTGCAGCCCATTTTTTGGGGCCAATTTTTTTGAGCTGTTTGGGGATCCACTTATATATTCTAAATCAATGTTTTTAGCACTATAAATTAGATAAGGACTTCCGCTTGTATTACAAGTTACAAGCTTTCGAGAAATAGGCCCCAGGTAGTAGGGCAAGACTTATAAACCTACACGCGACGCCAATATGCCTGTGAAGTTAAGTAATAAATGTATGAGAATCACAGATTCGTATAAAAAGTCACGTGACCATTTTCATAAATTACTACGGTCACGTGACTTATCGCTTATCGTATACGATTGCAGAATGGCATCTTGGCAAGGCCAGTTGGTCTAGGTACAGTCGACGTCAAAGATATCATTACGGTTTAGGTGCCAAAAATATATTTACACGACCTTAATGTCAAGGCAATAAAGTCGTGTAAATATACTTTTGGCACCTAAACCGTAACGATATCTTTGACGTCGACTGTACCATAGTTCTGATAATCGAGGTAGTGTGTACATATATTTGGAGCTTCACTTGTACTCATATTATTAGATAACAGCACAAGACAAGTTCATTGAGAGCCGTAACGGGACCGCCCACGAATCTGCCTGATGACACTATTGTCTTAAAACCATTTCCATTCTAGTTTTATACCATTACTATTCTAGTTGATGCTCAAACAAACGTTAAATTAGAGATGACTTGACGTTTTTGAATAGTTGATATTTTTTTACAATCATTTATCATCATCATTATCAGCCTATGATAGACTATCAGCTACTGCTGAACGTAGGTCTCTCCTATTAACTATGGGTATAGACGATTAGACGCATTAGGAGGGAAATGCCCATAATTGCCACGCTGGGCAAAGGAATTGGCGATCGCAGTAATGTGTCCACTATGATGACGCTGCTGCCCATCATCATTCTTTTATGAAATAATGGTCAGTGACACTTCAATCCCTTAGTCGACTTGTTACGACACCCGCAGGGGGAGTTGGAGTGGTGACAAATGTATTCTTACTACCGTCACCACACGGCCAATTTTTTAGAATAGGAGTACGATATTAATCGTTTTGTTTAGGTAAAGTTTCTCGATATGGAAGAACCACCTAAAATATTATGCACACGTATCGAATGCTTCAACACAAATTTTATACTCTAATGTCTTAGCAATAGAGCCGAGTTTCAATATTTATGGCCACCTTGTACCTACACTCATGTATATGATGCCGACTGTACACAATCTCAAGAGAATCAACTATCGGTACCTGTTTCTGTTTCCTTGTTTGACAAAGTAATATTAAGATAAATAGCAAGATATCTTTGTGAACACATTGAATGGAAGCCAGGGGCACCCATTCAACTAGCTCGCCATATCACTGTGGTGATATCGCTAACGATATACTTTGCTTCTTATTGAAACATTCACATATTAAATAAATAACATAATGCAATCAATAAATGGATTACCATAAGTTATTACAATAATTTATATGTCAATAAAGGGCATTCAGACCAAACGAGCATTCGCTATTCTATCCCCCACTCTACGAAATGAACGAATCACGTTTTGAGTAACGATCGAATTTCGTAGAGTAGGGGGTTAGATAGCTAATGCTCGTTTGGTCTGAATGCATTTTTAGATAATATTAACACAAAATAGCAAGTATTTTGTCAAAAAATGGAATTTAATGAAAATTTACCAATGCCATGGTTCCAAGTACAAATTAATTAACTTATTGAAAATTATTATATTTTTTAATATCTCCTCACGGACTCACTCATAGTCTTATATTAGAAAAAATATAATATGTGTAAATGTTTACGTATAAGTGTTTATTTCATAATAAATAAAACAAAATAACATCTAATTTACTATAACTACATATATTTTTTTAATTCATAAGTGTATCACTTATTATTTGTAGCCTAGAACTAATGGATTGGTTTAATAAGCACTAAAACAAACTACCATCTTTCAAATCCCTATTATCTTTGAAGCTGGATTGAAGGTCCAATTGCGCAAGCGCACCGACCGGTATTGCGCGGACTCGAACCTGCTAACGGCCACTACGCCTACGTTTATCAATGAAGATGCTGAGGCCTTACTAATGTAAACAAAGTCAGTATCGAAACCTCCGTTCGACAGTAGAATCCAAAGAAAATGTAAAAAATATGGCTGAATTTCAATACACTTTGTTGTCTTTGAAACATCGTGAAACAAGATAGTAGATATACAAGGTGCCCGTGAGGAAAGGGAAAAATTTTAACAGCATATTCCTGAGACTAAAAGAAGCAAAAAATGTTAAGTGAGTTTTGGTCAAATCTGAAAAAAAATATTTTTTTTTTGTTTTTTTTTGATGTTTTGAATGCCTCAATACACAAAAAAAGGATTTTATTAATGAAACTATCGCGAAAAATGCACTTTAAAAGTTTTTTTTTTATTTGCTAGATAATTCAAGATTTTGATTGTTCATTTTGATGTCTGTCAATTAAGTGTGACAGGACCAAGACAACATGGTAACAAAATGCGTTTATCATAGCGTAACGGGCTAAAACGGTTATAGGAAAAAATATAATTTTCTCTTAAAATAGACTCAATCCAGAAAACTTCATAAGACATTTTTAACGTATCTCTGGATATTCGTTTCATTACTTTTAAATATAATGAAACGGTCGAACTAATGTGTATGTAGTCATTACGGGCGATGTTTCGGAGAGCCTAAAGTAAGTCTCCATTATCAAGCATAGAGCCCGCGTTCACGCCTCGTGACGCGAGTACATAAACAAAGTGACAAAACAGCAGTGTTTCCATAGTAAGGGCACAAGATATTATCAGAAGAAAATCACGTATGTTACACTGTTTCGAAACATAATTTAGCATTTATAAAAACCGTAACACGTGGGAGTATATCGATGATACCTCGTAGATAACCGGCGGAGCTTTCTTATTGATTTTATGATGTCGTGCCGTTAAGTAAGAACCTATTTGGATACATTTCAAGCCCTTAAATATGTGTGGAAGCAATACACGAATCACAAATAGAACTTTATTGAAATTGAAGCAAATGTGGGTTAGTTACGTTTTCGAGTAATAGTACATTGTGCATCAAGGAAGGTAAATACGGAATTACTAACGAGAGTGTTAGTAGCCCGACGCCGTAGGCGGAATGACTCGAGTTAGTATTCCGCTTACCGACCGTGATGCATACAATATTTTCTTGCCGACAAAAAAGTAACTTTAAAGACAAAATATTATTAAATGACGTACTAACATTTCTATTAATCCCTAGGGAATTTCACTATTATATTACTCCCGCTATGTATGCCAGCAATAGCGCGCTTACACAGATTGATGAAAAATGCATTACGTATCGAGTAAAACCGAACGTATCCTTTACTTTCCAACTCATGGTAGCTAGAGTTTTACTCGTATTTTCTTTACAAAATTAAATAAGAAAACGTTTCATAAGGCGTGGTCTTAAGTAGCAAGATACCAAATTCCACCTGTCATCATGAAGCCCACGCATCTATCGGAATGATAACAATCCAAGTGAAAGCAACTGTAAGGGCAAACAAACCACAAAAACTATTAAGGAAGACAATTCACCTTATTCCCTCCAAAAGGAAAGTTTCATCAGAAAAAGTGATACGAAAACGAGAGCACTAAAGTACTAATGATGGTAATCTTGTTAAGTGGGAAAGAGACACGAAGGTTTTAAGCGGGATGGAAGTTTTGCAATTTGGGAGAAGGATTCTGGCCTTGTTTTTTGTGTTGTTAAGAAATTTCAGCTTGTTTTTAGGTCACGAACGATGTTCAAAAATTGTGCTAAATTTAAAGATGCATTTAGTTTAGACCAAACGAGCATTCACTCATTCTATCCCCACTCTACGAAATCAACGAATTTCGATGAATCTATAATTATTAATTATTATTTGTCAGCCTCCGTAGCCTAGTTTGCCTAGTTTGCCTAGAGGGCATTATTTGTGTATTTATTTATCACAAATATGCGTTCCTTGGTCATGGCTGTCTACATAATTAAGTATCTATATGTATATATCTATTATTATAAATAGTCGCCTAGTACCCACATCACAAGCCTTAATTGAGCTTACCGTCGGACTAGTTTATTTGTGTAAGATGTCCCAATTAAGATATTTATTTATTTATTCACTTAATTCACGCTAAGTGGAAAAATTGAGCTGCTTAAATTATGCTGTAAGTATAAATTAAGTAGGTAAATTTAGTCAACCAATTTGATTTTCCATGCGATAATAAGAATTATTTTATTTGTCTTCTGTCATTTTAACATTACAAGAAGGTCTAATTGTCCAATAGTTAATAAACAAGCAAGGTTCTTGCTTACACTTCAAATTGACATTGGAAATATTCGTATTGGTATTGACTTCATATTATATCATATTTACAATCACTTTGACCTTATTTTAAATCACTCAAACTTCCTATTTATGATCACCAATTAAATCTATATCATAAACTCAAGTACCTGACAGCTCTGCTCGATTCTGTTGTAGCTGTAAAGCCTACTTTAGCTTGACTTTATATTTATTTTGAACATTTAAAAATACGTGTAAATTCGATGCTATCTGGCTTCGAATTACAGATCTTGATCACTAATGATAGATATTGATGGAGTGTCCATATCTGATGGTGTTCAAGACCATCGCTTCATGTTCAAGATGATAATAATCTTGCTTTGTACTACCATGTTTGAATTCCGGTTATTTATTGTATGTTTGATTGGTTTAAACACATTATAGCGTGATTTACCGTATTTATATAGGAATACCGTGTGGTGACGGCAGTGAGAATACATTTGTCACCACCCCAACTCCTCCTGCGGGTGTCGTAAGAGTCGACTAAGGGATTGAAGTGTCACTGACCATTATTTGACAAAGGATTGATGATGGGCAGCAGCGTCATCGTAGTGGACACATTACTGCGATCGCCAATCCGCTTGCCCAGCGTGGCGATTATGGGCATTAACTTCCTAATCCTTCTTTGCGCATAGTTAATAGGAGAGGCCTACGTCCAGCAGTGGACTATCATAGGCTGATGATGATGATGATGATACAGGAAGGTGGAAATCAATATTCATTTACGTAACATGGGATATGGTAAGTATTCAAATGACTTGATTTTTTTAACTATAAACATTAAACAACAAATTTACTAACGTAATTTATATTTAGCAAAATTAAAAATTAGTTCGATGTCACCTTGTGTCTCTTATAGAAGAGTAACGTTAGCCATCAAAAACTAAATTAAAAAGTGGCTAAACCATAAAATAATATTTTTTATTTATTGATAAAAGAAATATGTCTATTATTCAATTATCTGACTATGTAAGGGTTAAAAAATTAAAAACAAAGATATTTATTTATTTCGATATATAATTTATAAAACAAAAAACTTAAGCGGAATGTTTTCTATAAGACTTTATTTTTGTTACTTTTTCATCAGATCTCTACTATTCTATCTAACTGTGTTTACAATTCATAATAAATCTGACGCCTGACGGATTCGAATAGCAATGAGTTTAACTATGACGTTACAGGAAAATTTCCAAAGGGTTTATTTAAATCACGTGTTGCAGAATGAATCATAATATTATATTTAATTCAATGTTAGTTAAATAATTTTAACAATAATAGTAAATGAACCTAACTAACTCAATTGATAATTAGTAACAATAAAGTGAAAACAACCTATTTTATTCAGAAAGTCACTTCAAATTTATTTAAATAAAAGTACTTAATCAACGTTTTGATTAATAAATGCAAATATGTCTTGACAATTGCCTAATAGATCCCAAAATTTGTTGTATGATAACTTGCCAAACAGGCGTCTTATTAGCATGCACTTAAACAGAATTCACTATTAATTAAAACCTTTCGAACTAAATGTCTGTTGCAAAACTTGCGAATAACAAACGTCAAAACAAACATGTATGTATTAGTTGGGTATTTCTAAAATAATACGGCAAATCTGTCCTCATGGATCACTTTTGTATTTTTTATTCGCCTCTTATAAAACGTTGACAAAATAATTCAGTGCTTTAAAGTTTTATTACATTATTGCAAGTCATGGGAAATACAGGTAATTGAAATTACACAAATCCCCGAAATTGAGGAACTTCAGTGATCGCAGTATCAGGCCTGTATAACTATTGCAAAAAAATACGTGATTTTGATTTAATACTGATGTCAACATGATATGTATGTTTTAGAGTAGTCGAGTACACAAATGTAATTTACAGAAGTAATAATAAATAAATAAATTTCTTGGGACATCTTACACAAATCAACCTAGTCCCACAGTAAGCTCAATTAAGGCTTATGATGTGGGTACCAGGCGACAATTTATATTTAATAGATACTTAAATACATAGACAGCCATGACCAAGACAAATATTTGTGATAAATAAATACACAAATAATGCCCTCGCCGGGATTCGAACCCGGAACCACAAGTAATCAGATTAGTTTTTGCCCTAAAGGCAGTGTTTACCTCCAGTTCTTAAGCAATTCGTTGACAAGAATGATCGATCTGATAAAATTAAACACACGTCTCACGTCTCATTAGGCTAATGCAAGTTATATTAATTACGTACTCGACCAGTGACACGACATGTGTGACGAAATCTATCGGTTGCAGTAGATTAAGTGGTTTACAACGGGTTCCGGAGATACAAACATAAGTGTCATTTCATGAGCAATTAGGCAGAGAACCACAATATGGATAGGTAAATAACCCGAAAGATTTTAATCACGCAATTTTGATGTCAAAACAAACAAAAAATATTATAGGTATAAATTTTGAAATTTATGGCGAAAAAATTTTTTTTTACGATTTTTTATTGTATTCCCTAAACTTGGCATAATTAAAAAAAATCGTGCGTTGTAGCCTCCTCGCGGCTGTGTAGAGCAAAAAATTCTGTTTTTAAAAAAAATATAAAAAGTGGGTCAAAAAGTATGTATCTTTTATGATACACTGCCAAGTTAATGGTTAACATAAAAAGTAAATGTTATTCATTAAACTGGCACATAAAATTAGTGTTAACTTTATTTTTACAAAAACCAAATTTTTTAATAGTAGATTGTTCAACGAGGGACTAAAACAGGCCATTATGACACGAGATATTTATCCACCCGAGCGTAGCGAGGGTGGATGTAGTTCGAGTGTCATTATGGCTGTTTAGTCCCGAATTAAACACTCTACTTTTCACTTAGAATGCGAGGAAAAAAACTACGTTCTACATAATCTCAGTATTAATTAACAGAAAGAACAAATAAGAAACAAAAAAATTATATGTTCTGCGATGTCAAAACTTCCGATTTCTTCGGAACATGGCCACTTTACGATAAATTCGCAAACTTTTTCAAGTTATATGGTTTCTTTGCAGTGTGGTTTTAAGCTTCTTAGATTTTTCATCAAAATATGACAGAAATACGCCTTCCATAAATGATGTTGGTACCTACCTAATTTGCTTTCCAGTTTTCCAACCCATAAAAGTTTGATACGCTTTTGAATATATCACGCTAGATTTCGGCGGTAAAAGATTTTGCACCACCTCTTTTGCATTCTTCTTCATTCTGGAGTAAGGCGTGACGCGCATGACGTGGACATCGTAAATTATATAACTACGATTTGAACAATATTACTTATGGACAAAAACACAAAAAATAAGCAATCAAATTCGTTCCGCGATTAAGTTTTTATCTGTATTCGTTTTTCGAAATATGACGCTTCAAATACTTGCATATTTAGCCAACGAATTGGACCTAACTACATAACTATTTTGAAGCTAATTGGTTAAATGGTTATTAAAAAATAAGTAATAAATTGGATTCAATCTTAATCATATATTAAACAAGTATTAAATATACATGTATATCAAGAAAATAAATCGATTTTCCTTAATATTTTTTCACGATTGACATTTTGAGGTTATTTTCAATGTCAATATCCGTTCGTTCAAAAATCATAAACACTAGAAATGGCTGTTTAGGGGTTTCCAAAGTCAATTAAAAAAAAGTTTAGAGGTTGTATCCACGGCATGCACAAAAGTGGTCCATACACAAGCACTGAAAATGGCGACTATCCTTTATTCTTGAACACCGTGAGTGTGGCTGTTTACGGGTTTCCAACGTCAATTAAAAAAATTTTACTTTAGTCCCTAGAGATTAATAAAGAGTTTTAGTCCCGATATGCAGGGACTAAAATAACATTTTAAGAGCATGAGAAGTGAAAAGGTTTATTTCTCACTTTTCGACATCTAATAATGAGGTTAGTGATACTATTATCCATATTGGCACCCACGCCGTTAAAAAGATCTTTTGTACTGAGTAACAATTAGAAAATATGTTTTCTTTTCAATTAGTAATAGCGCTGAAACTAGGCGATATCCAGAAAAGTTTATATGACATTATAGTTTCTACAGGTGATCAGGAATACACTGTTAAAATTGGTCGGGTTTAAACAGCCCACGTTGCATACAGAAAAACCGGTCAAGTGCGAGTTAGAATCACGTGGAAAGGGCGTTCGTTCATTATATTGTCCATTATCGTCCTCCTTGACGTATCCGTCAATGGCGAAACCTGGCTTCATGACCATCACGAGCGCCGGTCATGAGCACGAATGTGGCTTGCAAAACCGAATTTGCTTTATTCTGTTACAGGGCGCACAGTGCAACTCACCTTTGTTGTTATATGTGTAGGTATAGGAAGGCTTTGGACGGATTTTTCTGCACGTTTAGCATCGAGGTCTTCCAAGCGACGCTTTTCAAAGTTCACAACGGCCTCATGAACAGAACTGCGCCATAATGCCCTCTGTTGAGACGTTCATTATATAAACTTGCTGGCAGGTAGCTGACAAACTAAACTACTCAATACACATTTTTCAACGATGTAAAATTTTGTAAACCATCCTTTCCAGCCAAAATTCTATTTGAATACTTTTTCCCCGCAATCCCACATCGTAAACTTACTTAAACCATCAATAAATTAAAAAAAAATCCTGTCCTGTTATCATACAACTTTAATATTATTGCATCACAATTTAGGGTCTATATTGGTTTGTCGCGTATAATCTTTTCCTCATTGAAATCCTAACGACCTCAATAAATGAAGGGAGAGGTATTTGCAGGAGTCAAGCGCGTTTCTGTTTTGAGACCTCGGGTTCTGCAAAAATGTGTGATTCTATTTTTTGTCGTGTAAAGAATGACATTTATTTAATGTTACAAAAAGATTGCTTAGTCGTAAAACTATTATACAGTAAACATAGCTGCAACAGAGGCATCGTCAGGTGGCTAGAAATTAATTGAATATAGAAATTTGATGTCGCCTGAATGCAATAGCTGTCATAGATAGCGAATTCGGTTAGGTTTTTGAGTTTCAAAAAATCGTGTGGTAATTTTATTATAATAAACACGACCAATACCACGCCACATATAATTTAATTTTAATTTAATAGTGTATATAACACGCACGACGTTTGTGAAATTTCATGTCAAACGCCAATGAAAATAATGTACCTATGGAATGACAAATGATTTGATGAATGGCGACTACATTCGTCGTGTAATATACACGTATTTATTTCATGATTAACTATAAGTTTTTTAGGGTATTTTAAATGCTTATACGATTGATAGCTTCTCTATTCCCTCGGTATGTATAATAGACATTTGTAACGGGTCAAAGTTTAGATATTCCAGATCTCTTTTTCACTCGTTAATTAACATGATTGTGTGTGTGTGTAAATAATGATTGCTCGGGGTAGTTGGAGAGCCTTCCACGAACAATGGGTGGTATACCATTGGCTAAGCAGTGCTCGAGCTATGCGAGAATGCTGCTTAAAGTACATAGTGGAGAACCCTTACTACGGAATCTATAATCCTCCTACCTAGTCGCAAATGGGTTATTTTCGCAAATGTTAGAGTCGCCATCAGATATTGTAACTTAGGTAGCTGATGAAGCCTGTAGGTTCCGGTTCTGTAGGCATTATTTTGTGTATTTACTTATAACAAATATTTGTTCCTTGATCGTGTCTATCTATATATTTAAGTATCTTGTATCTATTTCTTACATAGGCTTCGTACTCACATCACAAGACTTAATTTAGCTTACCGTGAGACTAGGTCGATATGTGTAAGATGTGCGAAGATAACTATTTATTTATTATTTAAATTCATTAGGCTACGCGTAAATGCTGACCCCCTCGAAAGTTCATATCAAAAAAATATTTAATTAAATAGAGACCATGGGTTAGCAAACGCAGTGAAGGACGTCAACCTGTGCACAGGTGGACAGTCGATCTAATGAAGATCGCCGGGAGTCGCTGGATACAGGTCGTTTCCAACCGGTGTATGTAAAAGTTCAAAGGGGAGGCATATGTTAAGCAGTGGACGTCTTATGGCTGAAATGATAATGATGATGTCTTGAGACTACTTTGAAATCAACTTACTTAGAAAAGAGGCGTGCGACTTTTTGAAGCCCTTTATTTCAGTTTCTCGACTTTAGCAATGCTTATAGTAAGGGTGAAGCGATGTTCACGTCAACGCGACCGTAGGCTACGGAATGCGTCTCAGATTCCTGTCGCATACTTCCCGTGCACTACAACCACCGACTTTCATACATATATCTATCTATTTAGCCTATGTCCACCCGCTGCTAGGTACAGGCTAACGTTGAAAATGTTGGAAAAAATCAAACGTTTTTTCAATTGAATTTTCCTCGATGACATCGCGTTCTTCAGATGTAAGTGAAAATTAGACCTAATTTACATTGGTTTAGAGTTACAAATTCCGGAAAAAACGAGCTGTTAAGAAAGAAACTGGATCTAATCCGGAAATTATCAACGCTAGTATAGGTTTCTTCTTTATTACGCCACTTTCCTCGGTCCTGTGCTAGTCGCATCCACTGCTTTGTTGTTGTTCGGCAGATGTCGTCGGACCATCTTGTCGGTGGTCTCCCGGCAGATCTTGACTACCCTGGCCACCATTCAGTAACCTGCTTCGTCTACCGCCCATGGTTTCTTCTTGCCAAGTGTCCTGCCCATGTGCGGTTCATTTCTCCGCACGCACGTATTGTTCAGGAAAACATATCTTTACCTCACTGCCACACGTTAAATTAAGCACCTAACTATTTTCAACATACTCGTAAAGATACCTAATATACGACGAGTTATGCAATTTCAGCATTGCAACTATTGGCATTCAAATTACAGCCCGTTCTATGTATTCGACAAAGTTGCTCCTCAATGGATGTTCTAAAGTGTTTATCGTAGTAATATTAGTGTGGTAAGGTCAATATGGGTAAGTGTGTCATACTTTTGTAAAAGTTAACTTGAAACAGATAAATCAAGATCCCAAAGCTGTATTTCGAAATGTGTTCTACCTAAAGTACAATATGATAAGGTTCATCTTTAGCAAGAAACCATTTATATTATGTTATTTGATGACTGAGAGATGGTATTTAATGTCTTAAAATAAAAGACCGTCAGTCACATTTCCCCAATAAATTGAGGTAAGTGTAGCTGCATTGTTAGTGCACGCTAGACAGCAACTTTTAATTTTATTATGTAATATTCATGATACTAAACGATGATAATTCATTATTTTGCATCTACATGATGTAGATAGCTGACTATTATCATATATGATAAAATAAAATCCGGGGTAACTGTGGCATATGTGTCCCTAGCTGGGGTGGAAAACCTTTTTTTAAATATAAACGCATTTTTAAGAAAAATCATTTTTGTAAGAGCTTGGAACAAAACAAAAAATATATTATCTAGTTAGTAAATAAAAAATAGGTACGACCTTCTCGGTACTCTCTAAACAACACAGGAAAGTAAAATTGTTAGAACTAAAACATTTCATGTAATAGGCTCCCTTTCTATAACAAAGCTCTAGGAACTTCAAACTTCAAGATACTTTTATGTGAAGTTCTGACTCTAAACTCACTAAACACTAAGGCTTCCAAACAGGCTAATACTCATACTGAGTAGTCATTGTATTTTTCTAAATATTATTTTATCCCAATAACATGTTTTATACCTATAAAAATTACAAGTACAAGCTTACTGTAGATTGTAATTATTAAATTCAATATTAAATATCACATGTCCTCGACGAGACATTTCAGGTGCAGGAAGGATTGCCAAAATATCTTCACTGTGGTATAATTCACAAATATCGTCATTTTTGGGATACGAAAAGAACGATTCTTTTTTAGGAGAGTGGACTTTTCGGAGATACTTGACGACAGGAATTTTTCTGTTAAATGATATAATTTGTCCAACAAAGTGCTTTATGCTTTTTTTTGTACAAAACTGTACTAATACTTCGGATATCAATTACTTCCGTTCGGCTTAGGCCAAATCCGTTTTTCTCCATTACACGCAAGCAATTGACTAGCGTTTGCTCGTGTTCTGCACTAATAGCTTTTGGTCTACCCATATTATCTGATTTTTGACCGCGTTTACCATTAACATGACTCATTATCGTTGTACGGGGTATTTTATAGTGAGCAGCAGCTTGGTACCCTGACATTCTGCCACTTTTTACCTCTTCCACAGCCTCATCTAATTTTATTTTACTCCATTCAGGACCATTTCTTTTCCGCACGTAGTTACGTACCATTTTTCAATCTGAAGTAAAAAAAGCATTATCACAATACCTACTATTAATAGTAATATTAGAACGTTACTTCCTAGCGTTTGACCCAGCTTTCTGTTACGGCTTAAAGGAGCCTGGGACTCGCTTGGCAACCTAATCCCAAGAATAATCTGGAAAGATGAACTAGTTTATACAAAAGCGATGTCCATCTGAATATACCTACAATAACACTGATCCGCCAATAGTTTTCTTGTTTCTTTTTTCATTTATGTTAATTTTAAGGTTTTGTTAAAGTTTTGCTAAAGTTTTACTCTCATAATTTCGATCACTGCCAATAAATTAACAAAAACTAACGACTTTATTCAGTATACCTTATATCGCTATTAATATAATAACCACCAAGAGGAAGTGAGGCCGATCCTGCGGCACTCAATCTGGATGGGAAACTCCTGGGTGAGGTTCCGCACTTCAAATATCTCGGAAGTACTATCCGACGTGATAATACCTTAGCTTCGGAGATACCTTCACGTATTGCCAATGCCGCTGCTAATTTCGGACGACTCACAGACCGTGTCTGGAGGTCCCATGATTTAAAGCTCGAGACAAAAATTAGTGTCTACAAGGCGCTAATCATTCCTGTCCTTCTGTATGGAGCGGAGACATGGTGCCTCTACAAAACAGACGTCAAAAAATTAGACCAATACCACTTGAGGTGTCTGCGGTCTGTACTTGGGATCAAGTGGCAGGACCGTGTATCTAACTCTGAGGTCCTACGTCGTTCCGAAATGCATGGTATGGAGGCTATGCTGATGCAGCGGCAGCTCAGGTGGTGAGGGCATGTCCTACGAATGGATGACCGCCGTTTGCCTAAAGCTTTACTCTACTCTGAGTTGGCGGCAGGTAAACGGAAGCATGGCGGTCAACATCTGCGCTATAAGGATGTACTCAAACGACATCTGAATGCCTGTGCTATCGACACTGATCGCTGGGAGGAGCTTGCAGTGAAACGGTCATCTTGGCGCTCCACGGTCTTTAACAGCGTCAATAATTTCGAAGACAACCGCCTGATCACCTTAGACGTCAAAAGACAGCTACGTAAGGAAAGACCTAAGCCCTCCTACGCGTACACATATAATGCAGCTGGTCAGCTCTATTGCTCTGATTGCAGACGAGTATTTAAAACAAAGTTCGGCCTAGCCAGCCATATCAGGGCTCACAGTAGACAACGTCCATAGAGTTTATTTGGGGTCGCCGTCATCGAAAACGATGAGGAGGACTATATAATATAATATAAAAGGTCGCTGGGAGACGCTGGATGACGCAGGTCGCTTCCAACCGGTACATATGGAGGTCCAAAGGGGAGAGTAGCAGTGGACGTCTTATGGCTGATATGGTGATGATGAATACAAAAAAATATTTGTTTGCGACCCCTGACACGGGGCAAGTGTGTCATACAGTCACACTTGCCCCAAGGGAAATAGACACACTTTCCCAATCACTCTCTTTTTGGGTTACATTTTTAAATGCATGTACCAACTCTTATATTTCATTGTTTTAAAGAAACAATAATAATAACTTGAAGAATAAAAAGCGTATTTGGTACAGTATCAAGCCACGTAACTTACCTTACTATTTTCCTTGATTTTTTGTACCTCGAAGTGCTTTGTAAAACTGAATCTCCTATTTAAAAAAATGACAGATTTCAAAATGACTATAGTCTTTAAATTACTTGACAACGTCACTTGTAGTTACCAAATTTGAATTGATGGTTTGTTTAATCATGACAGCAGATCATACCAGTATCAAAATGTTCAATTAGTTTACGTAACAAGGAGGTCAGTTACACTTACCCCGTCGCTACACTTACCCGTATTGACCTTAGAAGTTGTTTCAATTTTCGATGACTTCTGGAAGCTACGTTTCATTTATACAGGCTGCTCGCGAAAAACTCGCATTTGGACGTTTTGACAGACAAATGCGCAAAAGAATATGGATTTTATGGTATTTTTTGTTTAAAGTATGTACCTACGTACATAAAAAGAAAATGTTATTTATGTATTATAAAAATATAATTATTTTACTTTTGTCTCGTAAATCTTAGATTTTGTTAGACCCTTTCTTTGTTGTCAATTAGGACATTTTATGTAACGTTCAATTGCTTGTGACCACGTTAACATAAAAAAGGCATTTTGCCGTTGAAATCAGGAAATAAAAGAAAATTACACCTTTTCCATTGACAATTCTGTTGGCCAGAGAATATCTTACAGAACCCTAAATAAAAAGAAAGCGCCCTAAGGGCAGATTAGGGCAGCGATACTTCTCCCGATGTCCCCAATTGTTACATTCGACACCATTAACTGAAGCTTGTTATATTTCATTATCTAACATCATCATCAGCGTATCTCCGTCCACAGCTGGACGTAGGTCTCTCCTATTAACTATGCGTATAGACGCATTAGGAGGTAAATGCCCATAATCGCCACGCTGGGCAAGCGGATTGGCAGTAGTGTGTCCACTATGAGGACGCTGCTGTCCATCATCAATCTCCTGTCAAAGAATGGTCAGTTACACTTTCCTTTTATCGCCTCTTACGACACCCACGGGAAGAGTTGGGATGGTGACAAATGTATTCTTACTGCAGTCACCACACGGCCGTCCATAATCTATATCGTCGCTTTACTTATCTGCAACAGGGTGCTTAGACAAGTTGCCAATCGCTAACGATTAATCGTCAATCGTAAACAAAAGGCAGCTAACTGTCTTTGTCGCACTAATATGAAACAGTGACAGAGACGGAAAACTACGATACGCTACTAAGCGTTAGCGATTGGCAACTTGGCTAAGCATCCAGGACACTCGATGGAAAAAACACTCTTAATTAGATTGAAATAAAGGTCATATTTCTATAAATTTATTGCTACAGATCCGAGGTTTAAGAAATAGGGACGATATTTCTAATCTTGTGCATTATGCAGATGCAATCAATTGAAGAGCTTAAAGTCCTTATATCTTAAGACCAGTTGCGACCAAATAGAATGATCAACATTACTTAGCAGATTACAATGAAACTTTCCATTCAATAAAGTTTAGCGGACTGTTTAATGGTGAGAGACGATTCGGTGCAACCGATCCTTAGATTGCACAATTCCACTTAAAAATGTATTGATGTTTTCAGCTTCTGTAGTCTAAAGTAGCGACCCTGCCTACGAAGTTAGAGGTCGAGGTTGCAAATCCAAGCCATGGTAAGAATTTGTGTGTTTATCATACCTATCATAAATACTTCCTTCTTGATTATTTTTATTTTCTGTTTGTTTAATTATCTATAATTTGCTATCTATTGTCACTATGTGCATGTTGAGTCATAAAACAGTTTCACACAAAGCATATTACGTGGGGTAAACATAAGCATTGGGTAAGTGTACGCAGACCAAAATAGATACGCATTCACATCTATTTTGGTCTGCGTTTTTTTATTTTTTTTATTTAATCATTGTTACATTTAGGTTACATATAGTTAACTAAAAATAAGCGCCGAGAAACCCTAAACTCGGGTTTGTACCGACACCTTACATTGCGTTCGTTTACCCCACATAACTATGAATTTATTATTATTTAATTTGCCTAAAGTATCCTTTAAACATAAAAAATCAGCATTATTTCAGAAACGAAAACATACATCTCTAAACTGAATATTTCTACAGTTTTCCGATTTTTACAACTATTTATTAAGTTTATCCTTTACTAACGATGGGAGTAGTGATCGTTAGTAAAGGATAAACCACAGGGCTGAAGTATGAAAAGGCGAGCAAAACCAGGGCACGGCACTAGAGCGAATCGATACATGTCGAGTGTCGAACCCACTAGCGTCGGGTCAGGTGGGAATACCATGGTTTCCGATTCGTATGGGATATTTATTTAAAAAACCGGCCAAGTGCGAGTCGGAATTGCGCACAAAGAATTACCATTATCAACTTATAAAAAAATACGTTTGTTGTGTGGACCCTCAAATATATTTTTTATTCTACTTTTTAGTTTTTGTTGTTATTCTTTATTAAACCTGTTTGTAGTTTTTCCCTATTTAAGGTCAAATGCTGAGATGTTCCATCACTTGCCAAAAGAAGTTTAATCATGAAATTCCATTTCATATCAAGTCCAGTCATCGAACCAGCGAAATGGTACTTCAGGGTCCAATTTGACGTTACGTCAACAATTCATTGCAAATGAGTCAAAGTCCTTTTCGTTGTCTAATTTTGTGTCTCTACAAATTATGACGGAGTGGTGATTCTTGTATGAGATGATGGTTTGTTTAAATTTCTCAAGTATGGATTAAAATCTAGCGTGAAAAAGAAAAACAACTGCACCATTATTTTTATATACTGAGTAGAAACAGGAACTAAAGCGTGACAGGGTCGCATTAAACAAGACAACGAAAACAATTTTGACTCAAGTATGAGAAAGCCATATTTTTAGTACAGATAGCGCTTTTATACGCGCTAGTGCGAGAAATAGTTCATTTTACGTTCGAAATCTTCGAAGGGACATACATAATGTACTGAAAAACATTCATCATTCATCATTCATTCATTTCTTACCGGTTCTTCTCGGGGTCAGTGGTGTAGGGTTAGAACCGGAAGTAGTTTTAATTTTATGTAACTTATACTATTCAAAATAGTTTGTTGCTATTCCAATTTGAATAATGAACCATTTGCCTTCGACTTGAACAATTTTTTTTTCGCAGTTGTATCGTAATTGTACTGTTTCATGTCCGTAATGTTCACAAAAGCTGGTAACCCCAGTCTATCACCTCACTACGGTGAAGCGCGACTCATGTCAAGGGCCCTCCACTCCACGATTATATCGTCGCCATCAGATATATGTAAGCGGCCACGGTGCTCAAAAATATCTGAACTCAATCTAACGCCATGACAAAAGAAGCTTGTTCAGATATTTGTGAACACCTTGGCCGTTCCGATATGTCTGATCGTAACTGTACTAAACTACATCACTAAGAAGCATCGCATGTGCCGTGGGGTGACCGGCTTGCGAATAGTCCCCCACCATATCATCCCGTGGTTGCAGTAAGAGCCTGCTAAGGGAATAAATACCGGAAGATGGGCAGCAGCATCTTCCGCAGAGTAACAAGTAACAAACTGCGCGCGCCAACCCGCCTGCCAAGCGTGGCGCGTATGGCAACCCCCCTCCCCCCCATGAAATGAACAAAACACAACCTAGGCCCCTAGTGCCCGGCAGTCCTGCTCTTCCTGGCTACGGTAGCGGCCAGAGAAGCAGGGCAAGGGGTGCTAAGAATCACCGGCACCTATCCGGCTACCCACCCCCACGACGATTGGCCCTGGTAACACACAATATCCGCACTATGAGGGCTGACGAAAAGATTTACGAGCTGGAAGAGGAACTGAGCAAGTTACACTGGGACATAGTCGGGCTATGCGAAGTCCGTAGAGAAGGGGAGGACACCGTAACCCTGAAGTCCGGTAACTTGCTCTACCACCGGGAGGGCGACCAACAGTCCCAAGGTGGTGTCGGGTTTCTCGTCCACAGGTCCCTCGTAAACAACATAATAACCATCGAAAGTGTGTCGAGCAGGGTGGTATACCTGGTACTCAGAATATCCAAAAGATATTCGCTGAAGGTAATTCAGGTATATGCACCGACCTCGTCACACTCCGATGATGAAGTAGAAGTTATGTATGAGGACATAAGTAAGGCCATACATACTTCTAAAACCTACTTCACTGTTGTTATGGGGGACTTCAATGCAAAGTTGGGCAAGAAAAGCGGTGATGAGTTGAGAGTGGGGCAATTTGGCTATGGACAACGGAACCATAGGGGACAGAGGCTGGCCGACTTTTTGGAGAAAGAGGGACTCTTTATGATGAACTCTTTCTTCCAGAAGCCGCCTCAAAGGAAATGGACCTGGTTGAGTCCCGATGGTTCCACGAGAAATGAGATAGACTTCATCATGACCGACAGGAAACGTATATTCAGTGATGTGTCTGTGATCAACAGGGTGAAAACCGGTAGCGATCATCGAATCGTCAGGGGCTCACTGAATATCAATGTTAAACTTGAAAGGTCCAGCCTGATGAAGTCTACGCTCCGTCCCACTCGAGCCCATATCCAAAACCCCGAAAGCTTTCAACTTGAGCTCTCTAACCGCTTTGCTTGCCTTGAGGACTTGGCATCAGTGGACGAGATCAACGACGGGCTAGTACAAACTGTCCATATGGTAGGGTCTAAATTTTTTAGACCACGCCGTAAAGATAGACCTCAAAAACTGACCGTTCAAACTTTAAACCTCATGGCTGAACGACGCTCGCTACAGCTGCAATCTTCGCATGACGCGGAGTCATATAGGCAGCTCAATAGACGCATATCCAAGTCCTTGCGACATGACGTGCGTCTCTTTAATACTAACCGTGTTAAAGAGACAATCGAGCGAAACCAAGGCTCCAAAGTGTTCGCAAAGGACAAGTCTATTGGGCAAAGCCAGCTGACAAAGCTGAAACGGGGAGATGGCAGCATAGCGTCAACAAAAGCAGAGGTTTTAGGTGAGATCGAGAGGTTCTATGGACAGTTATATACTTCGGTCGCAAAGCCCGTTGACAGTTTGGTAGGAGATCCAAGAGCCAAGCTGTCCCGACACTACACCGAGGATATCCCGGACATCAGTCTGTACGAGATTAGGATGGCCCTGAAGCAGCTTAAAAACAACAAGGCGCCGGGCGATGACGGAATCACTTCAGAGCTTCTGAGAGCGGGTGGAACACCGGTTCTTAAAGTCCTCCAGAAGCTCTTTAATTCCGTCTTGTCCGAGGGCAAAACGCCTGAAGCATGGAACCGAGGCGAGGTGGTGCTGTTTTTCAAAAAAGGTGATAACAGCCTTTTGAAGAACTATAGACCCATCACGCTTCTGAGTCATGTTTATAAACTGTTTTCAAGGGTCATCACGAACCGTCTCGAATACAGACTTGATGACTTCCAGCCTCCCGAACAAGCTGGATTCCGAAAAGGCTATAGTACCATAGACCACATACATACGCTGCGACAAGTTATACAGAAGACCGAGGAGTATAACTTGCCATTATGCTTAGCGTTTGTGGACTATGAAAAAGCCTTCGATTCGGTAGAAATATGGGCAGTGCTTGAGTCTCTTCAGCGATGCCACATTGACTATCGGTACATCGAAGTGTTGAAGTGTTTGTATAGCAACGCCACAATGTCGGTCCGAGTACAGGAGCAGACTACGAAGGCTATTCCGTTGCGAAGAGGCGTAAGGCAGGGAGATGTTATATCTCCGAAACTGTTTACTGCCGCAACGGAAGATGCCTTTAAGCTCCTGGAATGGCAAGGACTTGGCATCAATGTGAACGGCGAAAACATCACTCACCTTCGGTTTGCCGACGATATCGTAGTCATGGCAGAGTCGATGGAGGAACTCAGCAAAATGCTCAATGACCTTAACCGAGTTTCTCAACGGGTGGGCTTGAAAATGAACATGGATAAGACGAAAGTTATGTCAAATGCCAATGTTGTGCTCACCCCGGTTTCTGTTGAAAACTCGGTACTCGAAGTTGTTGACTCGTACATCTACCTAGGACAAGTAGTCCAATTAGGTAGGTCCAACTTCGAGAAAGAGGTCAACCGCCGAATCCAACTCGGTTGGGCAGCGTTCGGGAAACTACGCGATGTCTTTTCGTCCGACATACCTCAGTGCCTTGAGACGAAAGTCTACAATCAATGTGTGTTACCAGTGATGACTTACGGCGCCGAAACGTGGTCCTTCACCATCGGCCTCATCTCTAAACTCAGAGTCGCTCAAAGAGCTATGGAGAGGGCTATGCTCGGAGTTTCTCTGCGTGATCGAATCAGAAATGAGGAGATCCGTAGGCGAACTAAAGTTACTGACATAGCCCTCCGGATTAGTAAGCTGAAGTGGCAATGGGCAGGCCACATTGCACGCAGAGCAGATGGTCGCTGGGGTCGAAAAGTACTCGAGTGGAGACCACGGCTAGGCAAACGCAGCGTAGGACGTCCACCCACAAGATGGACAGACGACCTTATGAAGGTCGCCGGGACACGCTGGATGCAGGTCGCATCTAACCGGTACATGTGGAGGTCCAGAGGGGAGGCCTATGTTCAGCAGTGGACGTCTTATGGCTGAGATGATGAAGAAGCATCGAGAACGACTCGTAAGACTATGTTAATAAAAATTTATGTGATTTTTAGTTCACAATTATTTATATTTATTAATATTAACGTGTTGGCCGTGTAATGACGGCAGTAAGAATACATTTTGTCACCACCCCAAGTCTTCCTATGGGTGTCGTAAGAGTCGACTAAGGGATTTGAAGTGTCATTGGCCATTAATTTATTGAAGATTGATGATGGGCAGCAGCATCATCATAGTGAAGTGGACAGACTACTACGATCGCCAAACCACTTAAGCGTGGCGATTATGGGCATTCACCTCCATATGCATCCAATCGATTAGGAGAGGCCTTTGTCCAGCAGTGGACTGTTTATAGGCTGATGATAATGATGATTAACGTAAATATATATTTGCGAACGTGTTTCACGGTGTCACAGCCGTCAAATGCTATGGAAAGTCAGCCATGTTTAATAGAATTTTTTTATAATTTACTGACGAATGGTATCGTCCCTATGGCACGTCTGGTCTCACTGCAAGCTACTAAGCTATGAACTATCGGCTATATCAAAATATACGCACTCCCGTGTAAATAAAAGAGACACGGCGATACTCGCCCAGCTATCAGCTATCACCGCCGGGCGAGTATCGCCGTATCTCTTTTTTACACGGGAGTGCATATCTTTTGTTCGTGTTTGTAGCCGATAGTTCATAGCTTAGTAGCTCGCTGTGAGACCAGTGCCTTAAACACAAACCATACTTGAGTTTACAGAGGGACCAAATTAATTTCTGTAAAACTACCTCCAGATATTCATTTATTACCTAAAACCTCAACAGAAGTCATTCTTATCGTAACGTCACAGCTGCTTCTTCAAATGAAATGCCGAACAATACCGAGGCGTGACAGGGCGAATTTGACGAAGGTTTGTTGACATTTGTCGTTATGTAAACAATATTTGAGAAATGGCGGACGAAAATTGAGATAGCCGTGTTTTCTTTTGATCAGAGCAACACTGATTTTACTTTTACAGTCGACCGATTGGAATCTAAGGCTATTCTAGAACCTAAAATAACAACCATTCATGAAGTTATTACATAAAAAAATAATAAATAAAAAAAAAACTCCTCTAGTTGTCATAGTAAAGACATCTAGACATGTAAAAGTTCTCTAAGCGTCAAGATTTTAATATTAAATAATTATCAAATAGAAAATTAAAAATTAAGTGACATTCACATTTGAAAGTATGCCATTTTGTCAGCCTCCGCCTGTAGTCTACATTGATAGAGAGTGCCTCCAAAGTTGGAGGTTCAGGGTTCGAATCCCGGCGGGGGCATTATTTATCAAACATTTTGTTCCTTGGTCGTGGCTGTCTATGTACTTAAGTATCTATATATTATATTATATTGTCGCTTGGTACCCACATCATAAGCCTTAATTGTGCTTACCGTGTGACTAAATCGATTTGTGTAAGATGTCCCAAGATATTTATTTATTATTTATTTGTTACACTTCGCTAGCCCAATATTACAGGGCCCCATGTTACATTTTCGGGGTAATTAACTCTGGACTAAATGTCAGTGCGACAATGTTCAAAAAGTTGACAAAAGTGCAACCAAGCACCTTTTAATACTCGTATTGGAGCAGCGACTTCTTGGCATCAGATAAGAGTGGAAGAGATAGTTTACCAGGAAGAATAGTGGCGATCTCTTTATTCCCACCGGCGAGCATAAGTTTTCACACGTATTTATATAAAGTTATAGACTTATATACCTATAACAAATCTCCAGTGAGCAAAGTTTTCATACAGTTTGATAGGAAGTTAATTGTTTGCTCTTGCTATGTAGTAATCGAGTTTTTCCTGAGGGATGTCGGGAGCAATTGGTATAATTGACAATGATGTTATTGATATTTCTCGACTAATTACATTTGTATTATTATTAGGCAGTAAGAATACATTTGTCACTCTCCCAACTCCTGCGGGTGTCGTAAGAGTCGATTAAGGGATTGAAGTATCACTAAAAATCATTTATTTCGGGATGTATGAACTTTGAACCAAATTGTGTGTCCCCAAAAGTGAAACTACCCATCTTTCGGAATTTAGGCTAGATGGGCGTTTTTATATTATTTAATTTTGTACTTAATTAAATGTCTCAAATCTTAATATATACATTTTAGCCATTATAATTATAATGTCCCACAGCTGGGCACAGGCCTCCTCTCACATATGAGAGGGATTGGGCTATAGTCCCCACGCTGGCCCTAAGCAAGCCTATGAATTTCTTCGCGGATGTATACGTATGCAGGTTTCCTCACGATGTTTTCCTTCAACGAAAGCTAATGGTAAATGTCATCTGATATACCGTACATAAGTTTCGGAAAAACTCATTGCTACGAGCCAGGATTTGAACCCACGACCTCCGGATTGAAAGTCAGGTTTTTTTTATAAGGTATATAAATGTTATATTAGATGTCACACCACTTGCGTGGCGTGCACGTGTGCGTGTCCAGCAACCGGTGCGCCAACTACTATGACATTTACATACGCTTCAACGATCACGCCACGCAGACTCGCACGTATTCGGTGTGGCTTGTTCTTTAAATAGCATAACCACATTTTTTTTGTTACTAGAAGTTTCATAGACCAAAGTAATAACCCCACGATGTACATAATAACCGCGTAGCCGGACATCCGCATATATAATTCAGGGTGACCATCATACGGACCCCTAATTGCCTGTAGGATGGGTTCCGTGAACGGGCTTTAATAAGTAAGTGCGGATTGGGGTTCGCATGGAGTTTTATAACTAGTATATGATGTTATATTAAAAATGTATTATTATAATCATTATGCTGTTTTGTCAGCCTCTGTAGCCTATTTTTAGAATTACAACTAACGTGAAACTCAAATATATTTAAATATATTTTTTCTACTCCCGTACTTTTATTTGTCATTTACAGGATCGTGAACACAACTTTAAGCCCCTACCTTACAGATGTCAAGATAAGACTATATTGTCTATTCCCTATAAACGCATTCGGGCATACACGCAGTGCATTTTTGAATTTTAAGACATCTCGCGCATACAAGTGTAATGAAATATATGGTTGCCAACCTAATTTTAAATGGCATTTCATTTCTGATGAATAGTAAACCATAGAGTTTTCTTTTTAATTTTGACGTCGCCCGCCCGACCTTGATGATTAATAAAATTGTGTTTGACTGAAGTGTGTGGCCGTAGAAAAAGTATTGTATGCAACATTGTTTAACTGAGTCTAAAAATTATCGTGGCGTAACAATTGCGGAAAAAATGGCCAGAATACAACAACGACAATACCTGTACAAGATGTTCCATGATATCCATTCATTAATAAGCAGTATTTTCTATATGCCAACAATACCTACATAGTCTCCATTACAGAGATTATCCTGTATTTATAAGTATTAGCTGTTTTAGCGGTCTTTAGCCAGTCGGACCGACGAACGTGTGAAAAATATAGCACTTACTAGATTGGGATCCTGAGATATTGCTATTTCCTCTCGTTTGGTCCATTGACCGATTGGATTTATTGAAGCAATACAGTGTGGATTATAAACATGTAGTACCTACTTTAAATTATTTGTTGAGGATTTTTGATAGCAAACGGATTAAACAATGACAGCGTATCCTATAAAATTCTTATTTGCTAGGCTGGATATCTAATTTTAACCATCAGTCTACAAAAATAATAAAGTATGGCGGTTTATGTGTAGCATTTCCCCTATATAGGGAATAAAAATGTGTTTTTTAAGTTCGTTGCTTTGTAATGCAATATCACATCCATAAAGTATCAATTTTGTTGTATGCACCATTCTTTTAAACGAAAATACAAAAATAGTGTGATTCTTAAAAAAAACTGGTAAATAAAACGGTTATGAAACTTTGATGTATAAGAAGTTCAGAACCAACCATTTTCGCCCTGTGTTTTTTCTTTTTGTCCCAAACTTTTTATATCCGGTTTGAATTTATCATTGATTATTTACGATTTTAAATAGATTATTTACGAGTATAAACTACATATACGTTGGTATTTATGTTGAACTATATCTCATCGAATTGAATTAAAAGTGACATTTATTAATATCAATGGTAGCAAGCGTATTAAATTGATTTGTTAAATATATTTCCCATACATGCATATGAATCTAGTAGTCGTCATCAGAGATATATCGGAGAAGCCAGGATGCTCATAAATATCTGAGCAGGCCTTTATTGCGATGGCGGTAGAGTGGCTGGGTGCTTAGTTAGACAAGTTGCCAATCGCTAGCGTTTAATCGCCAATCGTAAACGAAAGGCAGCTAACTGTCTTTGTCGCACTAATACGAGAGAGTGGCAGAGAGGGAAAACTAAGATACGCTACTAAGCGTCAGCGATTGGCACCTTGGCTAAGCATCTTGATCAGATATTTTGACAGGTACTGATCCATTTAATAATATATGTAGCACAGGATTAGTGCGACAATATGTCGCCGCGAGATGGATTATCCCTCTTTTATTCATATAATTAGTAAGAGATGGAAAATCTATCTCGCGGCGACATACTGACATACCAATCATGTGCTAAGCATACTGGTTGTATGAAATGCTAACATAAATATTAGTCATCATAATAAAACTAAAAATATAAGTTTTATTTCAATTGTCTTTGTTAGCAAGCACCTGCCCGTACGAGTTACTCGCATTCAAGTTTTAATACAAAGTTTCTCAAAGTTTGGAGCATCCTTCCGTCCGAATCGTCTTCGCTGTTATACTTGTCGAGTTCATTAATATATACACATTTATGCACCTAAATCCAAGGGATTAAGGTATACATTTGAATACATAACTAATTTCGTTTATAGAATACGGAGTTTAATTTGGAAGAGTTTTGTACTGACGCTTTCATAAATAATAGTGGAAACCTTACACATAAAGAAATATCTTGACTTCTCGAGTAAATTCTCAAAAAGCCAAGGTCAGAATACCACTGAATTATAAATTGAGCTAATAATGTTTTCTTCGGTTCGATAGGTATTCTTAAAATAAAATTGCGGCCATGTTAGTCGCATGGATGACTGCAAACTCCCAAAATCCGTGTTCTACTCTCAGCTCGTTCATGGTAAAAGGAGTCATGGAGGGCAGTTCCTGCGCTACAGGGACGTACCTACTGAAGCGCAACCTTAAAGCCGCAGACATTTCGTTAGAGCGCTGGGAGGAATTAGCGTCTATGAGACCGGAATGGCGTAAAAGAATCAGAGAAGGTGTAGCCTCATTAGAAGAGGCTCGCCTGGAACACCTGGAACAAAAGCGTCATCTCCGGAAAACCCGACCTAAACCCTCCTACGCTTACACATTCAATAGTCAGGGCCAGCTCCATTGTGCAGTGTGACCGGATATTTAAAACTAAATTCGGTTTCGCGAGCCATATACGTGCTCATCAGAGGAAGTTGTAGGGGTCGCCGTCATCGGTCACGACGAAGAGGACTATATCATCATCATCATCATCATCATATCAGCCGAAAGACGTCCACTGCTGAACTATACACGGTGGAATTTAATCGGTGAACAGGAACCCATTTTTCTAATTCAGTAATCGATGGCGGTCACGTTTATGTAGTACTTAAGTGGAACCAAGTTTTTTTTAGCATAACAAATTTTTATGTTGAAATTAAATTTTAATTAAAATTTATTGTCACCCTACTAATGGTTTAGTCTGAAAAGTTTAATACCTCTTTTCAAACTATCAGCCATTCATCGCTCTTATTTTACATAGGAATAGAGTCTATCGCAAAAATTAAAGCATGTGAGTGGTTATTGCTCATTTATGTTTTAAGTTTCTATGGCTGATAGTTTGAAAAGAGGTATTAAACTTTTCAGACTAAACCATTAGTAGGGTGACAATAAATTTTAATTTCAACATAAAAAAAAATTATGCTAAAAAAAAACTTGGTTCCACTTAAGTACTACATAAACGTGACCGCCATCGATTACTGAATTAGAAAAATGGGTTCCTGTTCACCGATTAAATTCCACCGTGTATATTATATCAAAATAAAACTATGGAAATGGAAAAATATTGCGTATATTAAATAATTACATATCGTCGGGGAAAAAGCAATGCCGCGTAACTAACAAATTCAATTAGGATCAATTTGAGTGTAAATTGTATATTTTTGAACTCTATCTGCTTTGGTAGTTACGCGGTATTGTACTGTCCCCGACGATAGGTACCTACGTTTCGAACACCTTACAGGGTGCGTAGACTTGTGCTGTTATAATTTGACTAACAGTAAAGTAAGCTGTCCCTTTTATTTTGTATCGGTGGGCAAAAAGATAGTGATATTTGTATCTGACGTTTATATTTATACGGGGATTTCTGGGTTCTCGGTAACAAATAAGACAAAAATAAGATTTTTAGCACATA
Source organism: Thaumatotibia leucotreta (assembly GCA_025490895.1). Classification (NCBI taxonomy): domain Eukaryota; kingdom Metazoa; phylum Arthropoda; class Insecta; order Lepidoptera; family Tortricidae; genus Thaumatotibia; species Thaumatotibia leucotreta. The sequence continues at coordinate 13,801 of JALPQI010002144.1, read as the reverse complement.
CGGTGCCTTTTGTAGGCTCTAGTGCGAGAAGTGTGTCATTTTACGTCAGGTTCAAAACTTCGGAGGGCCATATGTACAAAAAAATGTCGTACGAGACACTTGCAACGAAATTCGTAACTCGCGTCGATTCAAAACACTCCCTATCGGTCGTGTTTTAAAACATCACCACTCGTTTCGAATTTCATGTTTTTCACACTTGTGTCGTAATGTACTATTATTCCATAAAATGATTACATTTCATTTTTAAATTAGCTGCTTATTTTTGCAAATAAACCTTAAAACTTTCCTTTTTTCTATAACAATGCCCTCAAAATGATATCTAGTTCATATACGTGTTTATATGTATTTTTGACAAAATGGCGACCGAATGTGGCGCCGCCGGAACCGGAAGCGGCCTAACGAGGGCCGGCTGATGCTTGATTGTCTATTTATTCACATTCTATTCCAATTTCAAACTTTTTGGAAAGGTCACAAGTAAAAATATAACATTAAAAAATATAATATATTCGGCCTCCGTAGCCTAGTGAGTAGTGACCCTGCCTACGAAACTGGAGGTTCCAGGTTTGAAAACCGACGAGAGGATTATTTGTGAATTTACGTATCACAAATATTGGTACCATGGTCGTGATTGTGTTTGTATTTAAGTAGCTAAATGTATATATTATATTTATCGTCGCCTGGTACCCACATCACAAGCTTTAATTGAGCTTACCGTGGGTCCAGGTCGATTTGTGTAAGATGTCTCAAGTTATTTATTTATCAATATACGTTCACGCCTCTAGACTCTCCGAAACATGTATCTCTAACATGACTGTCCTTTTTTTCTCAAGTCATCAGTCACATTTATCTGACAGACGGCTGATTGAAAAATCAATCCTGAATATAATTTTAGTGGTATTATGTCTAACGATAGTTCACGATTCAACAATTCAAAATACTTGCATTCCTAAATCCCAACACGAAAACACAGTTTTATCTCCACATCCATATTTAATAACGTCCCACTCGGGCCCGTAAACTCTCGAACTTCTGGTATATGACGCCATCTTGCGGCAGGTGCGGCCATTTTGTAATTCTCATTTCAAATTCGAATATTCACTTCATTCCGACAGTTGCAACGTTTGTTAAACGGAAAACGTGTCTTTGCAGTAGAGTTAAAATCTCTGGATTTTTGCGAAACTTTTCTCTAGTTTAAGTTCAAAAGATGTTAATAATGCTTGTCCACGAAATAAAGTAGTCATCGTAAAATTAGTCTACAGACTGTTACACGGTAGCTCCATTATAGTTAGCCATGGGACTGTAAATTGATCCTTGGGTATTATGTTTCATTTAAGGATACAAAATTCGCTTAAAAGTCGTTAAAATCAAAATAACTTCAGCAATGTTTGACTTGTAATCGATGACAAATTTTTAAACACAAGATTCTCATTTACTATAGTATCGATATTGTAATTTAAATTTAGTTAAGACACATTGGGAAACTAAGTAAATGATCCAAAATGGCAAAAAAAGAAACACAACTAAAATGAGGCAGTTTAAAGTCCATAAATATTGAGCAATTGATATAAAAATCAACCACAGCGTCCGAGAACAACGGGAAAGAGTCCTTCTTTTTAATAACATTCATATAAAAGTATGGTTTCATTACAAAAAATATTGAATTAATTTTTACGCCAGTGGCTTACTTAGGCTTGGCTTACGTTGGCTGGCTTAGTTGCTACTTTATTTTCTAGACAAGCCTTATAAAGATTATATGAATATATTATCTACTTGTTACAATAAAGTTCAAAAATAAGTGCATAAGGGATAAAAAAAATCCTAAATGAGTAAAATACGAACACCGATGTGTGTAGTTGTATGGTTAGTTTGTTTAAAGGCACGGGAGATAGACGGGTGTGCATTGCAGCCACATGCCTTAATTTACCGTACTTACTCTATAAAAAAATACTGTATCAGGTGTTCGTTAGAATGGAAGTTTATATAAAACTTAACGGTTGTAAAACTATTCAATTTATTACGCCTGCCAAACTAGTTTTAAGATATTTTATTTGAACTATAAATTACGTTCAAAGACAGTAAAAAAACGGCCAAGTGTAAAATGTACCTTTTCGATTGACATTTACGTTTTATAAATTAGGTATTTGAGTACTATGTCTGTGACATACGGACAGACAGATGGACGAACATGACGAAACTGTGAGAAGGTCAATCAGCTTTTTTTCTTAAGTTAAAGTATTTTGTACATAATTATAATTAATGATTGTGCAACTTGATGGGAACTCCATTATGTATGGATTATAATCTATTCTTTATGCGATCATATAATTATGCGAAAATTGCAAAAAGTGAGGAATTTTTATTAATATTACTGTGAATCAGTTCTTACTTTGATACACATTTAGGAACCATGTCTGTTGAATCACGTTGAAATCTAAGGCATATGTTACTTTATTTATCTGTCATGTTACATGACAGATAAATATGAATCGTGTACATAAATTAATAATAGATCGAATGGAAAATACAGTCATATTATTATTATTAAGTATTATTGAAGTAATGTTTTCTTCGGTTACCGCGAGGATTACACATGAAATAAAACTATGAAAACGAACCTGGGGCCTATTTCTCGAAAGCTTGTAACTTGTAATACAAGCGGAAGTTCTTATCTAATTAATAGTGTCAAAAAGAGACTTTCACTTGTATTACAAGTTACAAGCTTTTGAGAAATGGGCTCCTGGTCATCTCTCTGGATCTGTCTAGTGAATGTCATCCGCAATCCACGAACCCTGTAAAGTGTTCGAAACGTCCGGATGAAGTTACAATTAGTTAATATACGCGAGTTTATCCGTTTTCATAGTTTCATTTCATGTTATTGAAGTGTTCAGTGAAACTATAATTTACAAACTGCACGAAAAAAGTTGATTCACCAAAGGACATTATAAAACATGCCTTTAAAAGTTTGATGTACTGCCTCCACCTCTCAAAAAGTTTCACTTATAAATCGAAACACCCAAACACAATTTAGAGCATTTTAAAAATGCACAGCTTATCTAAAACAGCAAAGTTCGAGCTCGCAAAATGCCAACGAGGATTCGCTATTTCGCTCAATTTTAAGCGATTTAATATTCACAAGCGGTACGAGCGAAACGGCTGTATTTGCGTTTTCATAGCTACAGTACAGTAGCCAGATATATCAGGACTGCCGTGATGCTCAAATATATCTGAACACGCACTAACGCCATGAAAATAGAAGCCTGTTTAGATATTTACGAGCACCCTGGCCGCTTCGATATATCTGATACCGACGGCAGTTTGAGAAACAATTACTTGTTCGTTTTTACTTTTGATGGTCTCTATAACTCAGTTGGTAGTGCTGCCTGCGAAGCTGGAGATCCCGGGTTCGAATCCCAGCTAGGGCATATCTTTGTGTATTTATTTAACATAAAAATATTTGACACTTAGGTGATTGTTGTTGTCTCCTACGTATTTTAGAACCTCTATTATAAATATTAAAATACATACATACCGTCGCTTATTAATTACTCACAAGTCTCACAACATATTCAAGCCGTAATTGAAGCTTACCGTGGGACTAGGACGATGTCGCAAGAAGGTCGCATGATATTTATCTGAAGAATTATCCAAATGTATATTTGCAATGACCACCGATTCACAATAATGTATAATGGAAACTTCAGCTACAAATCTTCGACACAGACTGTTAACTACCTACTAGGGATTGCATAATCCCGGGATTCAAATGTATGCAATCACGGTATTTTATGTCAAATCCCGTGATTACATAGAAATAAATCCTGGGACATGCCCTACTGCCTACTATTAACTACTGAAAATTATACAAATTAAAATGCATTTTCCTTTCAAACAAGTAGTAAGGGTAGTCGAATTGAAACTAAACGCATCCAACGCGTACCCGCTATCTCCACGTTTACATTACCGACCACCAGATGGCACTAACACCAACGCAACTTGAACCCTCTCCCCATATTGTCAATACCAGCACGCAGGCCTACATAATAATGGTAGCAATGAACCAAAATATGTGTAAACCTAAATTATATGAGATAGCGCTCAATAAAAGCTCTTCTCAAATTGGCTGGACATTACTACTACCAATTTCAACAAAACTAGCTTCACTTAACAAGTATATTTGCTCGCGGGTCACAATATGCTGGCCTTATGAATATGCTGCCAATTTAAGTAGGCATGCGGGTAGTATGAAGTGTTGTGTTGACGTGAACCGACGATAGATGGCGGTGCTATTATGGGAAAAAGTAATTAAAAGTTTTGCACATTAAGGCGGATGGAATGAAAGGGCAGATGCGGCAATTTGCATTTTTCCTTTCATTCTTGCGGTTTGAGCGCTACTGTTTTTAGAATGCATACAGAAAAGGTACATTCTATTTTTTGATGTTTCTATAGAAAAGCTTTAAACCTACTTTGGCTTTGAAACTTGCTAGAATGGAAATTCGTTTTTAACTCCTAACTAAGGCTGATGCCATAACGCCGCCGGAGTGTGAGTGAAGCAGTGCTATAACATTCATACCGCTGTTCCTCTCGCACGCTGTAGCCACAGATATGTTAAATTAATGAAAACAAATATCATGATCGTTTCCAAATTGTTACGAAAGTTAGTCATACAAACAACTGGGTGAAATCTTTTACAAAAATCATATTTACTGAATCTATATGGGACCATCAGATCTTTGAAAAAGTTACCACAAAATCAACGTGCCGCTAGTTACAATCGAGTTGTCATTAATATGTATACAATTATACTAATCTCTTTCAAATGTGTATACATATTAATGCACTCGACTGTAGTAGTTATATTTTCTCTGTCGAATTCAATGTAAGTACCATAGTAAAAGTTGATCGCAACAATGAGTAGATACAGGAAATATAACTTTGTATCATATAAAAGATTTCATCCTGTATATGAGTGACTTTGTAACACGAACATGTGACGTCAAGTTTTGATTTCAGCCGTTAAGTAGGTACATTTTCTTTGCAATCGACTCATTTATCAGTTCGATTTACTAGATGTTTATCGAATCTTCCCTTAAAATAAATAACGATCGGGTCCGCATCTGGCCTGTACTTTATCTAAGATCATTATCATTATAGAGGGTGTTTGTTATGTGCGGCAAATTGTTTCTCCAACCGACCGTGAAATGCGGGGAGAACACACTGTACATTTAAGAAGAGACGTACGTTTTTAATCTTTCAAAGCAGGCTTCTGTAAACCACTTTTTTAAATAACATTTTCTGATTTGATTGAAATGTAATGAAGACTTTATATAGAAATATAATTAAGATTTATTTACTAACTATATAGAAGTTAAGTTTTTTGCTTTTGCAAGTTTTTAACACGTTTTTACCGAAAAAATCAAAGGCTATGTTTGTGCTACATTGCATATAAATAGATAGCTAATATGTTTATAGTATTTAGTCTGACAGGTGTGTCATGACCATGTTCGAAAGTTAAGAATTCACAGGAATTCAACATTTTGATTCTTATCAAGACTGCGTCGAGCGTCCTTTTCATCTATAAAAATATGGAAAATTAAGTTTAGGTAACGTTAATTTTCTGCACATGGCTATGACAAGTCACAAATCTGAATGAGAAATACGCTTATGTCCAGTTTAATAGTAATCTGTTAAAGTCAATGGAATTTTAAACTACCTTGCAGGAATCTTAGCGTAAACCTTTAAATGTACCTTATTCTATCGTTGACAGATAATAAATATATTAAAACAGATAAAGAAACAAATTACATGCTTATAGATATAAAAGAACGAGCAAAATACAGCCAAGTAAAGATAATGTATTTTCTGCAGTTTATTTCAGATTCAGGTCAGTAATATCAGTGCTCACAAAAAAAGTTTGATCTAATTCCTACTGTCTGAATGCTCATCAATTTAACAGCTATGATCCGTACAAAAACGCCAAAGCATGTTGTTGTGAACACGCTGATCTCTCTGCAAACAGTTTGTTTTTGATTTAGGCTGGGGATGCCATTGCTCACTCACACGTCAGAGCTTGTGTCAGCTATCTCCATACTCATTTATTATAGTATTTTGTTCCCTATCTATAAACAAACGACCTTAGTATAAACTAGTGATAAGGTTGATATTTCTATAAGTATTTTTATAGTTTGTCTCTCTGGGAATAACTATTTTTTATTTGAGTGGAAAAATTTCGATGCTCACAACACTTATCAGCGCTTGTTTAATTTAGAAAACATCCTGAGTATAAATTAGTGGTGTGGCTGATCTCTCTACATGTTATTGATTTAATTTGAGTCAGGGTCAGGATACCGATGGTCACTCAGTCTTGTCAGAGTTTGTTTTCTATCTACAAAACGACCGGAGTACAGAATAGTGATGTGCAATGCTCGGCGGGGGTGAGCTGTTTTCATACTAAATGACATGTATCACGTGACATAGCATGAAAACAGCTCACCCCCGCCGAGCATTGATGATGTGGCTAGACCCTCTGGAAGTTGTTATTTGATTTTCGACGGGGTGTCGACGTTCACTCATTTACTGGCAGAGCTAGAAAACACACAATGTCGATGATCTCCCTGCAAATAGTTATTTTTTATTTGGGATGGGAACATCGATGTCCACTCACCTTATCTAAAAAACGATCGGAGTTGTGTTGTGTCACCTCTATACATTTGTACTCTATGTAACACTAATTGTATATTTAAGGTGGAATACCTAAAATACAAGCCAGTATTAATCCAGCGCTCACTCGTTTCATTACTCATCCTTTCCTACCCTTATATGGCGACCCTGCCATTTTTGGTGCCCTAGAGCACAAAGTACATACCGCGTTAAATACAAAAAAAATGTAGATGGACCTATTCGTGTATCAGTTTATATCGCCAAGTTCAGTGTTATTTTTTCAAGCTACTAGTGATGTTGTTAGTCTCTCTGCAAGTTGTTGTTTTTGATTTTCGTCGTATTGGTGCTCACTACTATACTGTCAGAGTTAGTTTCAAATCCATCAAATGGCCTTTACTCAAAGTTTCGTGTCAGTTTCTTATCTAGAAAACAATCGGAGTATAGGCTAGTGATGCGGTTGGTTCTGCAAATAGTTGGGAGGCGTTATTTGATATCCGTGTCGTAGACACTGACGCTCCCTCTTACATCTCACGTCCGGTAGCATCCGTACTTAAGTCCGCCGAAGATGGGATATTCGCACCTCAGATGTCCGCTTTCGTGAAACATCTCGGCGAAGCAATCGCTGATCGTTGGGACAGATCCCTCAGCGTAGTAATGGGCTGGCTTAGATCGAAAATTGTAATTTCCATACTCCGTGCTACAAGCATGTGTATTCGGGGTACGCGCCACAAATTTAACTCCATCAAAAACTTCTTTGGCCTAAGCGATGGCGCAGCCCTACCCAATCTTTCCTCTACCTGACTAGAGTAGGTACCTAATATCTCCATCAGTGCTTGCGTGATAACTATTTATTTATTCTTAAATTTCCCTTTTGTTACTATATTTTTGTTAATAAATGATTTAATATGTAAGTACAAATAGTTGTTTTTGATTTGGGTCTGGAATACCAATGTATCTTGTATCTTTATCTTGTAAGAGTTTCTTATCTAGAAAACGATCGGAGTATAGACTGATGCGGCTGGTCTCTATGCAAATAGTTGTTTTTGATTTGGGTCGAGAATATCAATGCTTTGTCTTGTCAGAGTTTCTTATCTCTAGAAAACGCTAGGAGTATAGACTAGTAAAGCGGCTGGTCTCTCTGAAAATAGTCGTTTCGATTTTGGGCGGGAATACTCATGCTTTATGTTAGGAAACGCTCGGAGTATAGACTAGTGAAGCGGCTGGTCTCTCTGCAAATAGTTGTTTTTGATTTGGGTCGGGCAAGCCGAGGCTCGGTGTCAAGTTTGTTCTGTCTACATGCTCATTTATAATGGAGATATATGTATTGGTAGGTTGAATTAGGGAGAGAACCAATTTATTTAACGGTAGGGAAAAACATCTGTTATTTGGGTTTCATCATCATCATCTCAGCCGAAAGATGCCACTGCTGGATATAGTATGCAAAATGTCTCTGAGGTTGTTGTAAACATACATTATACATACAATACATACATCGTTCACCAAACTTCCGCTAACCGCTAGCGCTAGGCAAAGCAAGCGCTGTCAGTGATAAATATGGTCGCGTTCATGGATAAAATAAAAAAAAAAATGTTATGCTTAACTTTTGTGTTGTGTAATTGTTTTCCATTTTTCTTTATTTTCTGTTAGTGTTTATTTTTTACTATGTTTGTGTGTTATCTGTCGTGGAATCACCAAATGGGCCCTACGGAAGATCAGCGCTGGCCTTCGGACTAGCACTACGCTGAGTAGGGTCCGTTTCGTGATGCACCAACTTTTCTTTGTCAACTATTTTATATATACTGTCTTGTCTTGTGTGTCACGAATAAATGTTTATTATTATTATTATTTATTATTACAATTACTTGTCCTCAGTAATTGATCTACAAACGTTCAGATAAAACTTAGATATCGCCAACAATAATTCCACTCCAACTGCAAACACGCATTTCAAATGCGCTAATTTGCCCCGCCACCTGGTGGCGGGATTTAGCACCAAACTTACTCTAGCTCCCGAAATACGTACGCGTGTAAAACTAAATCGTAGTTATTGCAAATAATTTCGTAATAGCATGTTAAGACACAATTTTCGACACCCCAGCGAAAAATCACGTGACCATTTCCATACATCACGTGATTTTTAGTTCATCTGTCTTTTTAATACATTAAAATTTATTACTTATCGTATGCGATTGCAGAATTGCATCTTGGCTAGGCAAGCTGTTGTCAACTTTATTTCTATCACATTAAGATTGCAAATGTCGATTATCGGGCACGGTCGCTTCTCTGTTTTTATAATTGTAACAATTTCGGTATACTCTTGGGTCGTCTCGTTCGTTTTTCGTCACGTTCCTAAATTTGTCCGATTCTGCTTTCGTCACCCATTCTTTATTCGTCACGATCGTCGATGGTCTTTCTCATCTTCGGTCAAGTTTGTTGTTTGTCTTTATCTTAATCCGTCTCGTTCTTAACTCGTCATAATTTTTTTTTCGGCATGTTCGCTGTTAAATCTATGTTTTTCGTATATTTTCATAGTCTTAAGTCGGTACCAACTTAGAATATGACCAAATACGAAATGACAAAAAACGATTGAGTCGAAATAAGAAAAAGGTCAACAACTTATTATGGTCAAAGACGACAATGACTGCAGACTAACTTGACGAATGAAGAATGGGTGACGAAAGCAGAATCGGACAAATTTAGGAACGTGACGATAAACGAATGAGTCGAACCAAGAGTATACCACAATTTCGACTCTTTAGATGATATGAAATATTTTGGTGAATTTAGTAAAGATTGACAATTTGTGGTCAGTGACACTTTGATGATGGGCAGCAGCGTCATCATAGTCGACACATTACTGTGATCGCCAATCCGCTTGCCCAGCTTGGCGATTATGGGCATTTACCTCCTAATGCGTTTATACGCATAGTAACTAGGCCTACGTCCAACAGTGGACTATCGTAGGCTGATGATGATGATGATAATTTGTATTGTAACATATTTTTTATGGTTGCGCTTAAACGAGAAAGAAAAATGTACTTTGCACGAAAATAATCCCTTGGTATACCTTTTCTTAGAAGTATTTGATGATGTTTTATATATTTTTACTGGCAATAGTTACCTGAAACAAAAAAAAAACATTTATTAATCACCTATCAACAAAAATATAATTTACGGATAATACGAGTATATTATAACAATCATGACAACTACGGACAAATTAATGATATACAAAATATGTCTTTACAAGCACGCCTTTGATCACTTAAAATATAATGAAAGGTAATTATGTTTAAACCCATGATTTTCATAACGGTCAGGGGCCTATTTCTCGAAAGCTTGTAACTTGTAATAGTTGTAATACAAGCGGAAGTCCTTATCTAATGAACAGTGTCAAAAAGAGACTTCCACTTGTATTACAAGTTACAAGCTTTCGAGAAACGGGCCCCAGGTCACTAAAAGTTACTAAGGCACTACTTAATAGGTATTTTCGTTATTGATTTATCATAATATTCTGAATTTGTATTTAGGTGCATGCTTTCGATTGGCATCTTAAATCTGATGTGTTTATTCTTTTATATTTGAGTGGGTTCGATTTCCAGAAAAGGCAAGTAAACATTAGAAAATCTGTGGATGTAGAATTACTAACTTTTAAAAATAGCAAAGTCTTGTTTCAACTAAACACCCTATCTACGATGTTTAAGGTACAGTGGCGTTCAGAATTGATGAATGAATTCATTCATAAACTGTTCATGCAATTTTGAACCCCACTTTACTTCCCCCTTATGTCCCGTAGTTTCGGGTCGCTCTGTACAGTAGAATAGTATAATATCATATTATCTACCCTAAGCAGGCTTACAACTTTGCTGCGATGTGTTTAGGTATATTGAAAACGATTTGTAAGCGGTTTATTTCAGCGTTTGCAATTTTAGAATTATAATTTATATTATTAATAGGGGTCGGAACTATGGGTGCAAAACTTAAACAAAACGTCTCAAGTGGACTTGACATGGCACATATATCCATAAAATATACATATCTACACACCCACACATTTTAAGTTGAATATTCCGAGATAGGGAATAAAATTGGATACAGATTTTTCAATAATATTCGTATTTTCTTGGCTAAAGTGTTCCCATATGTCAATTTGTAAGTTTTGTTGAAGTTTTGAACCCATAGTTCCGACCCCTAATTATTAAATATCATTAATTAAATATATTGTAGTTAAATTAATTTCTTATTTTGTATTGTATACACTGTAAATATATTTTTTTAATTGTATTAATGCTCGTTTCATAACGCATTGGTTTGTAACTGTAATGTCATGTTACTGCATACATCTGTGAAGAATTTCAAGGTTGTATGTGAAGTCCCTAACAAGTACTGTGCCAGCGTTGGGACCACGTAAAACAGGCACGTTTGGTGTCGAGTTGCGGAAAAATGGCCAGAATCAGGGATCGGAACCGGTTTTTTAAAAAGCCTCGACATAGATCAATATTTTAATAGTACATTGTGCATCAAGGGAGGTAAGTACGGAATTACTAATGAGAGTGTTAGAACTTTTATTACTCGAGTTAGTATTCCGTTTACTGACAGTTATGCATACAATGTTTTTCATCAAACTTGCCGACAAACATAAGAGTTTTAAGACATAATATTCTCAAATGACGTACTAACATTTCAATGACTCCCTAGGGAATTTCACTTTTCTATTACTCCCGCTATGCACGCAAGCAATGGCGCGCTTAGACTGCAAGTGTGATGAAAAATGTTTTACACTCTTCTTACAAGTCAACTCTTTTTTTTTGTCAAACTTGTTTTAAAGAAGTTAAAAATGTTGCACTCGGTACAAGGAACGTAAAAAAATACAATAAATAAATAAATATCTTGGAACATCGTACACAAATCTAGCCAGTCCCACGGTAAGCTCAATTAAGGCTTGTGGTGTGGGTACCAGGCGACGATATATATAATAGTAAGATAGAGAATTAAATACATTGACAGCCATGACCAAGGAACAAACATTTGTGACAAATAAATACACAAATTAATGCCCTCGCCTGGAATCCAGAACCTCCAGCTTCTTAGGCAGGGTCACTACCAATAAGGCTACGGAGGCTAATAGTAATTATATTCCTTCAACAGCCTCTCAACACCGTCCCCAAATTACGGTACAATACAACGACCGTCTTACCATCGTGGGATGCGACTCGGCCACAGCTGCAGTAGTGAAAACGTGGGAGCAGCCACACATACTCCAGGAGTATCGTTTGTATATTCATTCGAGACTAATATACAATGCCACTGAAAAAGTTCTTTGCAAATTATAATAAAGCTAACGTGTAAGCTAAAGTGGATACCGATCAATCACCTCAACCGTCGACTATAAATAACATTGTTCCATAATGTATCATTTTATCCCAATTCCCGGGTTTCACGTAACTCGAGGAATCGTTCCAGCGCTTGATTGATTACAACAAATCCAAGGCACAGATGCGTATTGACAACGAATTATTATCACTAGCTTCTATTCTGAAGGAAAATTATCCAAGCCCTCCCTTTCCCCTCCAATTTCTAATTTCTTCTTGAAATTAGAAAGTATTATTTTTAGATAAATTATTTCTGTAACATTCGTCAGCTTTCAAAACAAATTTGTCTGTGGAAAAGCAGCTATATTTTAGAAATTACGGATTGATTCCGGGATTTCCCTAAAAATATCTAAATTATTTGAAAGGAATGCTTGTCCCTTTTCGTTTGACTTGGTTAAAAAAAATCGTACCTTAAATTGAAATAAGCACAAAAATACTGTGTATATTATTCCTCAGTTCAAAACAAGAATGTAAAGAAATATGTCTGACTTTCCATAGAATTTAACGTCTTTGACATATCATCATCTCAGCCATAAGACGTCCACTGCTGAAAATAGGCCTCCCCTCTAGACCTCCACATGTACCGGTTAGATGCGACCTGCATCCAGCGTGTCCCGGCCACCTTCATTCCTTTGACACATGACTTCGTAGATATATTTTTAAGTTAATACTGATCAATATTAATAATTTTAACTAAAAATGTATGCTAACTCAAGGTTTTCTTTGGCGATAAAACCAAGCTTGTGTTCTAAAAGTGATCATGAAATAATGCAAGTTTTTAGGTATATTTGCATTTTTTTTACTTTCGAACATATACATAGTTGTATACTTATCAGTTAGTCACCTCTTACAATTGAGCACCGACAAAGAGATACTAATAGTACTTAAATAGGCTTCAACACACGAGAATCTGGAATAGGCACATTCAATTTGCGTTCGAATTTCAAGACCAACATTTTAACCCTCTTTTCCTTCTGTCCAACGAGTCGTGAACGAGAAAAACTCTTTTACCAACAACCCCGATATTAGCCGAAGGTTCTGGAAGCTAATCGTTTCTTTAATTCCGCACCCTTCGGTTCAGACCCTAACCCTTTTAATCTCTACACAATGACGGCAAGAAAATGGCCAAACAAAGCGCATTTTTCACTTACATTTTAAATATAAATCCGAGCCTTGATGTAATTTAGGAGATATTTTAAGGGGTGAAAATAGACTTCAGCTGTGGAATTTTGCGTCTCTGGAGAAATTTTCATGAAAAATGACCAAAATGAGGTGAGTAAGGTAACAAACTCGTTTCGGGGTTTATCATTCCATACTGATAACATAAGTGGAATATATATTATAAAGAATTTTATTTTGTGGAAAATCCTTTTCCTTCGGCTTTTAATGGAATCGTCCGAATTCATATTGCTATCACGATGAACTTTAGTACTCTTTGTACTGAAACTAATTGAGACAGAAAGATAAATTTGGATGTTTCCATGAAAATACGAAGGGAAAAGATTTAGAGTTTTATCTGTGCCATCCATGTAACAGCAAAAAAACACGATAACCAGATAAACTTGCACTAACCAATGAAAATAACTAAACGTGTGAATTTTAACTTTGAACTAAAAGTGGAATGATATTTTAATCCATATCTTGTACAATGGGGCGTATATCCATATTTGAACAGCCACGACCTCTCTGAAAGAGTGCAGCTAAAAAAATAAACTCGCACATATAAATCAACGTTTCAATATTATTGATTACTTTTTTCACACCTACCATAA